>CAUYRH010127069.1:0-25662 GCA_963574655.1 Perodicticus potto | reverse complement strand
CATCTTCAGGGCAAAAATCAAGGTGTCAGTGCCAGATCTTCATTCCTTATGAAATCCTAGAGAAGAATTTGATTCCTTGCATTTTCAGCTTCTAGATGCCCCCCCAGAATTATTTGGCTTCCTCTCTTCTTTTTTTTTTTTATTGTATGAAGGCATTTGTATTCTGCTTTTTGTAAGTTTTGTCTGAACCCATCTAAGATGTACCATAGGTGTGGCCCCACCATTTATCCTCCCTCCACCCATCCTCTCCCCTCCCCTCCCCCACCACTTTCCCCATATTCTTGTGTTGTAATTGAGTTATAGCCTTCATATGACAGCTATAAATAAGCTTCATAGTAGGGCTGAGTACATTGGATACTTTTTCTTCCATTCTTGAGATACTTCCTCTATCTTTAATGGCAGTAATGCAGAGCCAAGTCCTTAAGCTGTTTCCTGCTTCTCTTTTTTCTGCCTGTCTTTGCATCTATAAGGACCTCTGTGATTTGGCTCACCAGCACTATGGAATCATCGTCCTATCTCAAGGTCCTCTGATAAACAATCTTAATTCCATTTGCAAGTCTAATTCCTCTTTTCCATGTAACCTAACATATTCACAGATTCTGGGGGATGAGGATGTAGGCATTTTTTAGAAGGGGACAGTATTGTCCCTACCACACAGCTAATAGTCTAGCAGGGCTGTTCAACCTGTGGCTCACAGGCTGCCTGGAGATTATTTGAGGACAGTTTTCTCTATCTGTGGTGTCAGATATCACAAAAAGTATGCACAGAACTTTTCTTTTGCTTATCAGCTTTTGTTAGTGTTTGTGTATTTAATATGTGGACCAAGACAGCTCTTATTCTTCTAATCTGTGGCCGAAAAGAAAAAAAGTTTAGACACCCCGGAAATGCTTTTGTTCGCCCATAATTCATATGTTGAAGCTTAACTATCAATGTGATTCACTAAGAGGGAAGGGATTCAGAAGGTGGTGAAATCATGAGGGCAGAATCCTTATGAATGGGACTAGGCTGAATGAACCAGGAAGTGGGCAGTGAACTTTGATCTTGGACTTCCCAGCCGCTAGAACAATGTTTTTCAACCTTTTCTCTCTTACAGCACACTTCATCCTATAGTAAAAATTCCACAGCACACTTGATTTATGTTGATCCAAGAAAAGAGAGGAAAAAAAAGAATAAACTTCCTGTCCTTTGAACTTCTTTTGAAAATAATTTCATTAATAATCTTTAAAAATTTTCATGGCATACCACTTGAGAAATCACTGCTCCAGAGCTTTGGGAAATAATATTTCTGTTATTTTAAAGTTGCCCAGTTTATCGTAATTTGTTAACTCAGCCTCAACAGACTAAGATGTATACTGAGTACATAACATGATCTGAATTTATATTTTATGAATGAAACAACAATCAATAAATCCAAAAGAGTAAATTCACAAGTTTAAAATTTAATGTTTGTGTAATACTTACAAAAATTATTGCACAGAAATGGCCTTACTGTGTATCAGCACAACATGGTATAGTACGTGGTATAAATAATGTGGTAATCCAAAACAAGAGACTGACACCTTTGTCTCAGCTCTGCTCTTCTCACTATTTTTGATTTTAAAAAAGTAATTATCTCTTTCTAAGAATCACTTTTTTTCCTTTCATTTGATTCGTTTTTTTTCTGTAACATGGTGGTTGAAGTGAGGATAGATATGCTTAGCCCATAAAAGCATGAAGTTCAAATTAGATAGTATATTAAAAATTCTTGTTTAAGCCTCTCTGATAAAGAAACATTCTGGTGTTGGGGTATATATATGTATATATATATATTTTTGTTGCTGACAGAATTTCGCTTTGTTGCCCTCCATAGAGTGCTATGGTGTCATAGCTCACAGCAACCTCATATCTTGGGTTCAAGTGATCTCTTACCTTAGCCTCCTAAGTAACTGAAACTATAAGAGCCGGCCACAAAGACTGGCAATTTTTAGATTCATGGCCTCATTCCTTTTCAGGCTGGTCTTGAGCTCCTGAGCGTAGGCAATCCACCTGCATCAGCCACCCAGGGATAAGCCACCACACCTGGTGTGCAACTGTATTTTTGAAAAAAATACCTAATTATCCTTTTGATAGATATCCAGTAGCAGGATTGCACAATTGACTGGTACATCTACATTTATTTCTTTGAGGATACTTCAGACTGTTTTCCATAAAGGTTGTACTCATCTTCAGTCACATCAATAATAAGCATTCTTCCTCTCTGCATCCATACTATATCTGTTGTGTTTTGACCTTTTAATCTCATTGTGATTTTAATATGCATTTCCTTGATGATTAGTTATATTGAGCATTTTTTTTTAATGTATGTAGGCCATTTCTCCATCTTCTGTTGAAAAACTTGTATTTCTGTTTCTTGCCCACTTTTTGATGTGATTGTTTGTGTTTTCCTTGCTGATTTGTTTGAGTTCTTTGTAGGTTCTAGATCTCAACCCTTCATCGGAAATACAGTTCACAAATATTTTCTCCCATGTTGTAGATCATCTATTCACTCTGTTGGTTATTTCCTTTGCCATGCAGAAACTTTTGTAGTTAAGTGCCATTTATTTACTTTTCATATTGTTGTACTTACCTTTGGGATCTTTGTCATAAATTCTTTGCCTAGTCTAATGTCTAGAGGAGTTGTTCCAACATTTTCTTCTATAATTTTTATGTTTTCATACCTCATGTTTAAATCTTTATCCAACTTCAGTTAATTTTTGTGTGTGATAAGAGGTATGGGTCCTGTTTCATTCTTTTGCATGTGGCAATCCAATTGTCCTAGCCCCATTTATAAAAGAGGGCTTCCTTTCCCCACAGTGTTGTTACCTCATTTGTTGAAGATCTTTTGGTTATAGCTATGTGGTTTTATTTCTGGGTTTTCTATACTATTCCATTGATCTGTGTCTTTACTTTCATACCAGGACCATGCTGGTATGGTTATTATATCCTAAGTATAATTTAAGTTAGGTAATGTGATGCCTCCAGATATCTTCTTTTTCTCAGGATTGTTCTGCCTATTTGGGTGTTTTTGGTTCTAAATAAAGCTTAGGATTATTTTTTCTAGGTCTGTAAATAAGATCTTGATATTTTAATGGGAATTTCATTGAATCTGTAAATCATATGTGTGTCAGTAAGGACATTTTAACAATGTTGATTCTGGCAATCCATAAGCAAGTGACATTTTCCATTTGTTTGTGTCATGTGCTATTTCTATCATCAGTGTTTTATAGTTCTTCTTGTAGAAATCTTCACCTCCTTGGTTAAGTCTATTTATAGGTATTTTATTTTCCTCATAGATATTGTGAATGGTTTTGAGTTCTTGATTTGACTCTCATTTTGACTGTTATTAGTAACCAAAAATGCTACTATTTTGTGTGCATGATTTTGTAGCCTGAGAATTTGCTGAATTTATTTAACAAGTTTAGGAATCATTTACTGTAGTCGTTAGGGTTTTCTAGACATAAATTATTCCAAAACACTGAGAAGAAATCAATCCTCCATAATTCGTTTTATAAAGCTGGTATCTCCTTGATACCAAAGCCAGGAAAGTAAACAACAAAAAAGAAAACTACACATCATTATCCTTTATATGCAAAAATTCTCAACAAAATACTAGCAAACTGAATTCAGCAGCTCATCAAGAAGATAATTGACCATAATCAAGAAGGTTTCATTCTAGGGATGCAAAGATGGTTCAACTATTATAATCAATAAGCCTGACTCACCACATAAACAAATGCACAAAGACTATATTATCATCTCAATAAATACAGATAAGGCATTCAATAAAACCCAGCACTCATTCATGTTTAAAAAAAAAAAGAAAGAAAGAAGAAGAAACCTGAAACACTAGGCATAGCAGAACCATATCTCAAAGTTATAAATGCCATACATGACAAACTCACAGCCAACATTATTGTGAATGGGGAAAAGTTGAAAGTGCTTCTCTTGAGAGCTGGAACAAATCAAGAATGTTTGCCTACTAACACCATTTCTACTCAACATAGTGTTGGAAAATCTAGTCAGGGAAATCAGGCAAGAGAAAGAAATAAAGAGCCTCCAAATCTGGAAAAAGGTTAAAATATTCCTGTTTGCTTACAAATTTCCTTTCTTTAGAAGGACCCCAATTATAACCAATTAACACTCACCCCAGTGACCTCATCTTAACCAATTCCATCCATACCAACACTTTTCCAAATAAGGTAACACTGTGAAGCGAGAATTTCAACATATGAAGTTTTGGTCCAATATAGTTAAACCTGTACCTCAAGCAGTTTCATAAAATACATATTTAATTACTGAACCATAAAAATTACAAATGCATAAATAAGATGAACCATGATTGTTGAAATTTCCCTTTAAAAATACTGCCTTTTGTTAAATTTGGTCAAGAATGTTTTTCCTTTACAATTGTAGAAATAATAGAACACTTACAAAAGAACTAGATTCACATTTATAGCATTAATGAATTGTGCAAGTTAGTTAATCAAAATATTTAAATTAAGGAAAGTAGCAAAATTGAAGTGTTTTAAGTATTATGAAACATATGCAAATAATCAAAGGTTTACTTGTAGTTTAATATTTTGTTAAGCCAAACACTTTTGATTAGCATACCTTTTTCCAAATAAGTAAAGAATTTTTGTTTGAGTTTGATCAACACTGGTTAGTTTGATTACCTTTCACTTTGTCATTATTCAAACTACACTTTGATCACAATTTATTATATTAATTATCCTTCCTCCAATCATTTTCAATGTCAGATCTTCTAATTTTTTTATTACCTATATAATGTGTTTTTTTCAATTGTTTGTTCTGTGTTATACCTGGAAGAATGAATGAGCATCCTCTCCCAAACTCATTCTTAAACCTTCTTATTTTGTCATTGAGAAATATTATTGCTAAATGTATGATTGAGTATTATTTCACAATTATTAAGCCAAATCACATGTAATGTATGGGTTCTCTAGGCCTCCAAAAGGCAGTACCCTAAAATGATGTAATGTTGAGATTATTGATAGATTAATGGCTATTTCTGAGCTCAAGAACTTTAACATATTGTTTCTGTTTTATTTTTACAAGTAGAATTGACACTCAGAAAAAAACTGAGTCTTGACCAGAATGTTGACCAAAAAATTAAAAGTTAATGGTATTTCTCAATTTGGAGATGATCTTTCTTTCACTGATTTAATTTAACCATAAATTATGCCAAAAATAACTTTGGAGAGCTACTTTATGCCTGTGCCTAATTGAAGAAAAATGGACACTTAAATGTAGTGATTGAAATAAATTTTTTAAAGATTGTGTGCCATTGTTGCAGAGTTAAGTTGTAAAATATAGCAGATGTTCTAAGAGAAAACGGTCCACACACATTACGTGATCTTTCCTAGTAGTCCTGCTCCACTGTAGGATCAAATTCCCTTTCAACTCACCACTGTGATCACATGAGCGCGTATCTCTCTTATCACACTACACAGATGGACTGTAGGCCAGGCTTCATTTTTCTTTTCTCCTTATTTCCTTTATTTTCTATAAAGCTAAAACACCCCACGATGTGAAAATACCAGATATTTATAAAAGGTTAGGTTTTATTAAGGAAACTGTAATTGGAATGGAAAAAATAAAAGCTTGAACTTGAAATCTGACATTTTCCATAAACCAAAGCCCAGGTACTCACAGAGTCAACACTAGGTTCCTTTGCAGATTTCACTGGTCATTAACCTTGCCTGTTCTTCCTGTTGTCTAATTGATGTCTCTCTAGAAAATGTCCTTATTTTTCTAACATCCATTTTGTTATTCTTCATTCACCCTTTGGAAATCTAAATTTCACAAGAACATCAAGGGTGAATATGGAGACTTCAAGTCTAAATTCCTTAGAACCTGTTCATTAACTTGAGGTACAGATATGGCATTTTAAACTTTAGAGTTTTCAAGAGTAGCAGTTTAATTGCACACCATTACACACGCACACCCCTACACCCCAGATACATGAACAGCCTCCCATATTCACAGACATTTCTTCCCAAGTGCAATATAAACCCATTCAAGATACCTGCTCATAACTGACTCTCTTTCATAGGACAAATTATCTTATAATCCCCTTTTTGGCTTAGGCAGCCCCCTTGTCTGGCTCTCTAAAAATAGTGAAAGACTTTTATAATGACTGTTCCTTTGCTACACACTAGGGAAAATTGAAGAGTAGTTTGCATGATTATACTTACTTCCCTTACTTATCTTCCGGAGGGCAAGGTGAGATCACTTTTTCAGTTACATTTGATTATCAAATAGTAAAATATCATTTGCTAGGTTTAGGAAGGGAATAAACTGTAAGTATTTTATGTACTACAAAATATATTATATGGTATTAATAAAGCCAAAACTGCTTATTAAGTGGCAGATTCACACCATTAAATAGATAGTTGTTTGGGGAGCATCGTTTTATCTACACAGTAAATTTATCTAATAATACGGCTTTTTTTTTTTAAGCAAGAAAACTTAACAATGTGTGTTCTTATTATAAAATGACAGTAAAATAATGAGATAGAAGCCACAGTAAACTATTTTGTAAAGAGTCTTATATCATTAAACATTTATTTTGGTAATTGTGAGTATATGAATTCTGTAATCAAATATAGTATTACAAATGTGATAGGATTCATTCTTAACCTTTCAAATACATTAAATTTCCTAGAGAACATCACATACACTCAACTAATAAGCTCACTGAGAAAACCCTATTTTCTTTTTCTTTTTTCTTTTTTTGCGTTTTTTTGACTGGGGCTGGGTTTGAACACGCCACCTCCGGCATATGGGGCCGGCGCCCTATTCCTTCGAGCCACAGGCCCCACCAGAGAATCCTATTTTCATAATTGCAGAAGGTCGGCCTCTATGATTCCTGAACATGAAAGTAGAGCGATATATATATAGACCAGTGGCTCCCAGCCTTTCTGGCACCAGGGATCAGTTTCATGGAAGATAAATGTCCAGAGATAGGGGTAGGAGGATGTGGTTTCAGGATTATTAAAGCACATTGCTTTTATTGTGCACTTTATTTCTATTAGTATTATCATATATAATGAAATAATTATACAATCACTGTAATGCAGAATCAGGGAGTAACAGGGAGCCACTGTAAATACAGATGAAGCTCTGCTCACTTGCTTGCTGCTTACATCCTGCTGCCCGGCCAGGTCCTAACAGGCCAGTACAGGCCAGTACAGGCTGACTCTGGGGGGGGAGTGCAGTTTCTGACTGTCCCTTCTCTTAGGTTTCTTTCTTATCTTGTGTTTTATTATCTTTTCCTTTCCTCTTTTCCTTCTCTTCTCCTCTCTTCTCTTCTCTTCTCTTCTCTTCTCTTCTCTTCTCTTCTCTTCTCTTCTCTTCTCTTTTCTCTTCTCTTGCTTTCCTTTCCTTTCTTTTCTTTTCACTTCATTTCTTTTCTTTTCCTTTCTCTTCCTTTCTTCTCTACCTTTCTTTCTTTGATAAAATTAAGTCTGGATTAAACTATTCTATTCAATTGTAGAAGAATTTAAAGAAATGTAAAGATTTCTGACCTATGCCTTTAATAGGAATCAATATACAATTCATTACAAAGTATACTGGGGAGTCTTTCTATTTAGTTCAATGCATACCCACACTACAATCTTTTAATAAGATCTTGCAGACCAGCAACTTAATAATATATTACTGATATATTTTGCTAATATTATCTACCTGTTAACAGCAAACAAAGTATTATTTATACTATGCGAATGATTAATTCTGAATAAAATATAAAATTTTCTTAATTAAAGAAATGGGATTATCTGATCCAATTAGACCTCAGTTAACTGACCTGACAAAAGGCAGATAAGAATAAAAGATAGAATGACCCTTTAATTTTTTTAAAATTATATATATAACTTCATTATTTAGATTGAATTTGAAAGACTGATTGACTACTGGTCAAGGAAAAACCTCTGGGAAAGGGGAGATAGGCTGGAACTTAAGCTGATAACTAATGGCCAACGGTTTAATCAAGCGTGTCTATGCAGTAAATCCATAAAAGCCCCAAAGAGCAGAGAGCTTCTCAGTAATTCAACGTGAGGAGGATCCTGGAGTTAGTGGGCCTCAGTGGGGGCAGGGAATTTCCGTGCTCCTTCCCCCATACCTTGCCCTATGCGACTCTTCATCTGTAGAGTTTTTTATAATAACTAATAACTGTGTTTCCTGAGTTCTGTGGGATGTTCCAGCCAATTAATTGCATTCTAGAAGGGGATTGTGAGAAACGCAGTTTATGGCCAGTCCATGGGAAGTACAGGCGGAACGACCGGGAGAGTGATCGATGTTGGGTCTGTGGGATGGAGCCCTCACCTGTGGGATCTAGAGCTATTTCCAGGTACTCAGTGTCTGAATTGGATTTGAGGAGAACTCGCTGGTGTCCCTGCCCATGCTTGCTTGGCATGTGGTGAAAACCCCTACAAACTTGGTCACAGAAGTTGGCTGTATTGATTGTTGTGGTGGGAGAGGAGGGAAAAACAGGTTGTGATTTTAGGGCAAATAGAGAATGAAGCAACCATGTTGATCTGAGGTACACACGGCTGAACTATTTTCATCTTCAATAAAGTACATTTCAACAAGTTGATGAATGTATATTTTTAAGCTATCAAACTAACCAAAGAAAACAAAAATATTCAACTAAAAATTGATGATATAGCTCTATTCAATTAATAAAAATGTTGAGAATCTTAGATAGGAGGTACGTGGTTATTATCCAAGGCTTCAGAAATGCTTAGTATCACCCACTGAAATTTGGATACAGCTGTCTGGATGCTGAACTTATTCTTTACTTTGATACTAAAATATTGCTTCATGATGGCATATTTTTTTACCTGACACTACTGTAAATAATGAAAACTGGAACTATTTTGAAAATGGTTTATTTTCATTGTCAAAGGTGCTTAAATATTTTGGGCATTTAAATTTTACTTCTTGTCCCAAAATCTGATAAATACTTAAATACTTAAACATTTAGAAAAGTGCTCATGTACAGTATAATGTTTAAAAGAAAAAAAATATTTCTCACCTATTAAAGGTCTTTTATATTAGCATTATTTAATTCTCCAAGATGTTTATATTTCCCTATTGAATGTAAAATGTAGCTTAGTAAATAGATTTAAAATGTAATTCAAAAGTATTAGTTGTGTATTTTAAAGAAGGAAGAAAATGAAGAGAGAAGGATATTTACTTTGTATTTCTAAGTAAACTTTAGACAGTATTTAAACAAAATGGAAATCAGAATCCTAATCTTAATAGCTCCCTACATTTATAAAAGAAGTACTAACTCTATATATATGAGAAAATATAATCAAAGTTTTAATAACTTTTAATTATAACATTAAGAAAATACATTAAACAAATCGCAAGTTCACTAAAGTAATAAACAAAACAATATTTAAGATCTTTCAGCCTTCATTACTGATAAAATGTAAGCAAATTTGTGGTAGAATAAAACTACTTCACATGATAAAAAAAAAAAATCTGTGAAATCCTTTTCGCAATCATTAAAGTTGACAGGTTACTTCACTTTCTAAAGCAGAGAAGGAAACCATCAAGGCTTTGCTCTCCCTCTTGTATTCAACACTGTACCAAATTTCTATCAAGTGCTATAAAGAAAAGTCCATGAAAAGCTGACACATGAGAAATGAAGTAAAACTGTCTTTATTTGTAAATAACACCATTTTCCTACTGAATCTACTCTCTCCCCCAAAGCTCCTAGAACTAACAAGTTTCCCAAGGCACAGGATATAATGTCCATATGAAGATCAACTGATTTCTATAAACTAGTAACAAACAACTGAAAATTAAATTTTTTAAAATTATCAACAATAGCAACAAAAATATTCACAACAGTGACAAATATATAAAACCTCTTGGTTTATGACCAATGTGTAAAACATGACCAATGTGTAAAATCTGTGTGAATGACAATGTTTATGACAGCAATTAAAGAAGGCCTAAATAAATAGAGAAGTAAATCATGTTCACAAAACAGAAGACTCAATATTATTGAGACAATAATTCTTCCAAAATTATTCTATGGATAAATACAATCCAAAACAAAATCCCAGGAGGACTTTTAATAAATATATGGCTTGATTAGAAAATTACAGGAAAACCATGTGTATGTATAATATCAAAGGCTATATTTACAAGAGGAAAGTATAGCTGGAGATTTAAGGCTAATTTTAAAAGTTATTATAAAACTATAGTAATAAAGGCAGCATAGTAAGTGCATAAAGATAAACATACAGAACAACAGAATAGATTAGTCAACAATCAAAACTCCTAAAATCAACTGATTTGACAAAAGTGTTAAGGCTATCTGGTGAGAGGAGAACAATCTTTTCAACAAAAGATTGGTGGAATAAACAGAAATACATAGTTATTTGACTCTCACTTCATACTTAAGTCTAAAATTGACTCAAAGGACATAATAAACCTAAATTTAAGTGCTAAAACTGAAACACTTTTAAAAGAAAACTTAGAATAAGATTTTTCTTGTCTTGGCTTGACAAAACTTTCTTAATCATACATAAAAACCATCAGATATAAAAGAAAGTTATCATTAAATTAGTCTTCATCAAGATTAAAACTCTATTACTCAAATATACCATTACAAAAATAAAAAAGCAACCTACGCAATAGGAATACATTTTGCAAACTATATATGTAATAAAGAATTTAATCTAGAAAGTATAAAAATTCTTCTACCTAATAATTGAAACTCAAAAAAATGCACTTTTAAAAAATGGATTAAAAAAGTTTACAGAAATTTTACCAAAGAGAATATTCTGGAAAATGTAAGCATTAAAATGGTCAACATCCATAAGTATTTAAAATTGGAAATTAACACCACAATGAGCTATCATGCACTTCTAGTAGAACTGATAAAATTATAGATTGGTAAGCGTTGGCAAAGATGTGGAGCGACTAAAATTACTTTACATGGCTGAGGGGAATGTAAAATGGAACAACTACTTCAGAAAACAGCTAGTTTCTCAACAGTTAAGTGTACAACTGACACATGACACAGCCATTTTACTCCTAGGGAAATGAAAGAAGCAAACTGAAAATTAAAAATGAAAGTATGGATATCACACAATAACAGATATATAAGTGTTTATAGCAGGTTTGGTTTTTGTTGTCAAAAACTGGAAATAACCCAAATACCCATCAACCAGGAAATGAACAAATGTATCTCTATACAGCAAAATGCCACTCAGCAATAAAAAGGGATTGATGATTGATGTGCACAACAAAATAGATTCATCAAAATGATTATGCTGAGTAAAAAAGGACAGACCTCCCCCTCTATAAATAGCACATACTAGATTGCGTTTATAAAATTTCTAGAAAATGAAAAGTAATCTACAGTAACAGAGAAAGAGTCAGTGATTGCCTGGACATGGTGGGAGGAATGTAAGCAAAGCATTGTCTATGACCACAAAAACTTTTGGGGTGACAGACATGTTCATCATCTTGAGTATGGTGATGGGTATACATGTCAAAACTAATCACTTATGCATTTAAACACGTGAAGTTCAGTTTGTATCAATTTTTCCCTAATGAGTTGTAAAATTAGATAAGTTAATTAAAAAATAACAAACAGTCAGACACAGTCATCTGGAAGACCAGCTACTTGATAGGTTGAGTGAGAAGGGTTATTTAAGCCCAAGATTTTGAGGCTGTAGTGAGCTATCATCATGCCGCTGCACTTCATCCTAGGCAATAGAGTAAGACCCCATTTCTAAAAAATAAAACAAATAAAATAATAATAACAATAATAAACATGTTTAATCTTAACTATAAAGAAATCTTAAAAATTAATTTATATATATATGTATATATATATAGACAGTAACAATAATTTTTCTGAGAAGATATCACAGATGCTACCAATATTCTTATACCACAGTAGCATATGTTATATAAAAATATTGGCATATTCTTATATCACATGTTACTGTGATATAAGAATATTGGCATTTTTATTAATAATTTTCTTTTAACTAGCACAGGATTACTAGTAATTCAGTATCAACCATAAATCTAAAATTCCAGATCTCTGTGATTTCTATATTAAAATTCATATAAGAAAATATAAATTAATGTTGAATCAAAATTTATGAACAATGGAACCTACATTCTGGCTAATGAGGCAATGCATCATTTCAGAGAAAGGGCTAGATTTGTGGGAATCTGGCAAAAGGATAAAGCAAAAGGTCAACAATTGAAGATAAATTCTGACAGTGGCAAACTTTATGTACTAGCATTTCATGTGAAACAGCAGGACGTTTATTAAGTATACCATGGCAAGAAAGCCTTAATATGTTCAATACATTCTTTATTAAGTTTTGTTGCAAATAAGCATAATTATAAATAATGTTAAGGAAATAATTTTATGTTAAAGAAGTAAAATAAAATACATGTAAAACAGAAAATGCTTCCTTCTGTAAAAAATTATTTTGGATAGGCTTGGCGCCTATGGCTCAATGGGCTAAGGCACCAGCCACGTACAGCTGAACTGGTGGGTTCGAATCCAGCCCGGGCCTGCCAAACAACAATGACGGCTGCAACCAAAAAAAAAAAAACAAAACAGCCGGGCAGTGTGGCGGGTGCCTGTAGTCCCAGCTACTTGGGAGGCGGAGGCAAGAGACTCGCTTGAGCCCAGGAATTGAAGGTTGCTGTGACCTGTGATGCCACAGCACTCTATCCAGGGTGACAGCTTGAGGCTCTATCTCAAAAAAAAAAAATTATTTTGGACAAAGGTACTTAGTAGTACACCTTATTTCACATTTGTTGTAAATGGCTTCAGACTAGTACTATATTTCTGATAAATGTCTCAAAACACTTCATAGTGTAATCCCATTGACTGTATTTTACAAACAGAATTTCCAGTATCGTAAACTTAGTAATTCCCAAAGGGATGTTAACTTCACACAGAGCTCTTCTTTCATATGATTCTATACACACACACACACACACACACACACACACACACACACACAGGACAACTGAAGCTGCAAAACAGCAACTTACACAGGAATATGATTTTCATACAATAATAAAATCATTCGATTTAAAAGTGAATAAAACACACACCTCTATGCACTTCCAAAAAATGCTATTTAGAACACTCTAGGCTGAAATTATGCACAAGTTTTCATGAAAAATAAACATCCAGAAAAGAAAATTACTGCAGCCTTACATCCACACAGTTGTGGAGTTCATGATTGGCATTGCCTGGCGTGTAGTACTCTTATGGAGTCCATCTCCAGTTTCTCTCTCCAAATCCTTTGTGCAGGGAAGAACTCACAATGCTCCTCCATCTCTGCCATCTTCCAGTACCTGTAATTCCTTGGAACTCAATTTTAATCATAAGCAACTACTCTATCATAAATGCCAATGGGAATAAATGAATAGTGGCACAAAGAAGGGTAAGATTTTGTTGGCTTTTGCTTCATAGTTGACAGAGATAGTGTCTTTCATATTTTTCAATACATTTTCATAATTCAAAATTGCTTTGCTCAGAATGTATACTTTTGTTCTTCTTTCCAAATCTTTAAGTCACTGAAAAGAATAAAAAGGAGACAGAAATCATGTGTCACTGAACATGATGAAGTGGTAATTGCCATCTTTCTTAAGACTGTTGGGCTCGAAAGAACAGGTTGAGGGCAGAGTTATTCAAGAGTGTGTGTTTAAAAACCCATGAAGCTTAAAATCAGACATGCTGAGTATCCTAAAATATTCTCAACTGCCGCTTTGCTCGGCACACTTCCAAACTTTGACTTACAGAAAAACTGATGGGACAAGGACAGTAAGAATCTTATATTAAGAAATTTACTGAGAAGGTATAAAAATGGAGGGATGGGCCAGACAATGCACTAAAAACTTTCTTAAACCTAAACTTGACAAACATATTTTGGTATTCTGGCCACATCCTTGACAGGATATCTTGACTTGGGATTATACCAGAAGTTTACAGTCATCAAAAGAGCATGGTACTGGCAAAAAAAATAGAGATATAGATCTAGGAAATATAATAGAGAACTTAGAGATAAACTCAGCCATGTATGGCCATCTAATCTTCAATAAATCATCATATGGCCATCTAATATTCAACAAATTTTACTGGGGAAAATATACCTTATTTCACAAATAGTGTTGACAACTGGATAAAGCCACATGTGGAAGACTGAAACTGGGCCTACACCTCTCACCATTAACAAAAATTGACTCATGCTGGATAAAAGATTTAAATTTAAGACATAAAATGGTAAAACTTCTAGAAGAAAGTGTGGGGAAAACTCTTGATGGTATTATCCTGGGAAAAGTTTTTATGAAGAAGACCCCCTTGGCAATTGCACCAACACCCAAAATAAATAAATGGGATGTGATCAAACTTCTATACAGGTAAAGGGTATAATAACTAAAGCAAATAAACAACCTTAAGGATGGTAAAAGATATTTGCATGCTACAAATCTGCCAAAGGGCCAATGAGTAGAATATACAGAGAATGCAAACTGATCAATAAAAAAAGAAAAAAAAGAGCCCATTTCTAAGTGGGCAAGAGTCAAGAACAATACTTTTTCTGAAGACAGATGAATGGCCAACAAACACATGAAAAAGTGGTCATCATCCCTAATCATCAGAGAAGCAGAAATCAAAACCACCCACATTACCTAAATGTAGTGAGAATAGCCCACATCACAAAGTCCCAAAGCTGCAGATGCTGGTACACATATGGAGAGAAAGTCGTATTTTTACACTTTGGGGCTGCAAACTAATAGAGCCTCTTTAGGAGGAAGTTTGGAGTATCCTCAAAGATTTAGGAGTACACTTCCTATTTGATTCTCTAATCCTATTACTAGGTATCTATCCAGCAGAAAAAAATGATTTTACCACAAGGGCATTTGCACTAGGCTGTTTATCACAGCTCAATTCACAATTGCCAAGACACAGAGTGGAATAAACCCCAGTGCTCATCAACACAAGAATGGATTAATAAACTATGGTGTGTTTATACCATGGAACACTATTCAACAATAAAAAGATGGAGACCTTACATCTTTTATATTAACCTGAATGGAGCTGAGGGACATTCTCCTTAGTAAAGTATCACAAGTGTAGAAAAGCAAGTATCCAGGGTATTCAATACTAATATAAAACCCATAGATAAACATCTATAGGCCAACATGAGAAGAAAGCACAATTAAATTCAAGTGAGGGGAGGAAGGAGAATGGAGGGAGGGAAAATGAGAGGAAGATGGGTAAGCTCTCACCCAATGGGCAAAATGTAAGGGTATACACCACACCCCCTGGGCGAAGAGCTCAACTACAACTTGGACTTTACCTAACAAATGTAAAGAATAGAATCTTTGTTGATAACCTCATATTAACCTGAAATTAAAAAAAAAAGTAAAAACAAAAAGGGATGCTATAGGCCAAATGAGTAAAAGATAAACAAAATCCTGCCAGGGTATTATAAAAGGTATGCATATGCTACTTGTTTGCTGCAACATTTTAAAATAAATTTTAAGTAATTGAATAAAAAAATGGTAAAAAAGGAAAGCACAAGTGTAAATGATATGCAGATCTTTGAATTGAAAGTCAAGATAGAAAAGACTCTGTTGCCCTCCTAGCATGTTGACGTCCACAAAGTATCTTCAAAAAGTGATCGTAGGTTCTGCATGAGTGTCTTTGACTTTTGAGGCCATTCTCAAGTGGGTAATTGCATAAGACAGCTGTGAATTCATTGTGGCAGTGGCACCATCAATTAAGGGAAGCAGCATATTTAATCTCACTATATGAGGGAAGACATAAAATAATATCTATTGGTTTTGAAATGTTCTTAGGAAATCTGAAAGGACATTATGTATCATTACACAAGTATCATATTCTACTCACAAAAAAATTCTCGAAGTCTTTATTATTTATTTCATTTAAATATGCCTAAAATTTACATTTTATTATGTAGTCTTCACTGGAAATACTGATATACATTACTGAATCATGTATACAGTATAAGATGGTTAAAGTTGGATGACTACCTGAAACTGAGATCATAAATATATACACATGTATCTATATATAATTAGATAGAATGCTATACATGCTTCCTCAAATGGTCCTATATCCATTTTAACTCAAAATAAATTAACATTATCATCATCTGTCAATACTTTCGTTACTTACTTATTCCTGTATGAGGTAAACATCAGTTTTCCAGAACTAAATCTTGGCATTGCTGTTAATGTCTTTTTCCCCCCCGCTGTCCCCCTGCTACCAGCAGTAAAATTCTCTTCAATTGAATATCCCCTTGCCATCCACATTTTTACTAATTGGTTGGGCTTTGAATACTTTTGTATCAGAAGGGCTTCTAATTAATATTTCCAATTCAAAAATTCTCAACTTAATTTTTGACCTCTAAGCTGTCAACAATATTTCTAAATTTCAAAATTGTTAAATTGCTGTCTCACTACAAATCTGTCAAAAGATCTCCATGACTTTGGAAATCAAGATTAGGCTTCTTATAACATGGACTCTGCTTACTTCTTGAGAACCACCATCTTTTCTTTCTCTATCTTATTTGTCGCACTTTCCATCTTCACAAATTTGGATCATGATATTTTTAATTTTCCATGTTTTATTTCAGTCCATGGTTTTAAGGAAACCACTCTCCTTTCCTTAAAAACCTTTTCCTTCTATAGATCCAGTTTTATAAAACTAAGAAGTCACTTTTGCAGAAAGCCTTCTCTTATATTTATAATTTTTAGTTGTTGCCACTTCTCTACTGCTATTTTAAGGACAAATAGAAGAATTTAATGCTGAGGGGCATAAGTGGTAAAGGCATATGTTTTCAACACATAATAGAGAATACATATTATACTCGGAAAACTGAATCCCTTTCTATTTTAAAAATATGGGTTTAAGGTCAGGGACCAAAGCTGGTCAGGAAATAAAAGAAAACTTGGAAGAACCTTTTGATAATTTGGCAGGTTGGAAATTCAATAAAATCCCTGAGATGAATTAGTATTTGCAAATCGGCCAGCTTTTCTCTCTCTATTCTATAATTTACCTCTCTTTCCAAACTACAGAACTGGAGTCACATGGGCTGGCCTGGGGATGCAGAAAGATATCGAATATATATTTAGACAAAGAATAACTAAAGGCAACTATTATCTCAAAACACAGTCTTGTGACATAAATGAAGAGTCACTTTTCAAAACGTTGATAAGGTCAAGCAACAGCAAGATCCCCACCTGGGTAAATTCACAGCATGTGAGTTTCACATTTGACGCGGCATCATAATTGGCCGGTGATGTCTCAGACTGTAGCAGACCACAGAGCTTTAAAGAAAAGAGAAGAGACAGCTAAGCTTGGAAACATTTAGTAATCATAAGGAACATCCGTAATATCTTGGTAATATAACACCTTGGTGTTAAGGGCGTGGGGAAGGTTTCGGCTCTCCTAAACTGAGAGCTCCAGTGATTGGCAGTCTTTCCACCAGTGGTGCAAGAGCCCGGGGATTACTTGTGTAAGAAGCAGCTGGAGAAGGCAGTTGGGAGCGAGCGCTCATTCTTTCCCGGACTCGCTGACTCTGACTCTGTGGCTTCTCCAGCCCGCAGAATGCCTACGCAGTGTTTCTCTACAAAAGACTGCTAAGCTGTATTCTTCCAATAAGACTGCTTCTCTCCCTCAAATACTGTCTTTCTCTCTCCCTTCTGCTAAACTGAATAGTCTTCAGGCACCTAGGGGTAATTGTCCCCGAGCAAGGTAGCTCAGCAATCCATGTCTGAAACATAGCTAGCGGTCCGAGACCGTCCCAGGCCCAGACAGGTAACGGACCAGATGGGACCCAACAAGTGGCAACCACGAAGGGCCCAATATCAGATCATCAAAGTAATTCTTAAAAATACTTCATTTCTCTAGAAGTTTTAAACTAAAACTTGTATATAAAATTTTTAAATTCATACTTTCATTGTACTTTATTATTATTCTTCATATATGGACAATAAAATCTATATAAAAGAGCTTTTGGTCTGTGTGTTGATATCTTACACGAGCATTGATTTATGTTGATGTATTAAATCACTTGATTGGTAAAGTGACACTATGTGGCTATCAGCCTCCAGAGAAACTGTGTTCATATATATATGTATGTTTTTATCTAAATTTTAAAAATTATTTATATCAAAATATTGTGCTTTTAACATTTCTAATAATGGAAGTTATGACTATTCACTTTTGTACTTATAAAAATGGTGAATAATCATAATTTGATGGCAATAGGGTTAAAATTTCTATTAGTATTTTTCCATTTAATTTTGTGTGCCTAGTACTTTTTACTTTTCAGGATTAAGGTCAGAGTATTTAGTTAGAAGTGCAACCTATTTTTTAGTTTCAATTATCAATACATCAACATTTTCCAAGTCATTAAATAGTCTTTTTTTCGGTTTGAATCCACCCTAAAAGCAGAATAGTTTAAAGCATGGTGGAACCAGGTAGTCTGTGATTACATTCTAATTCTGCTCCTCACCGCCTTTTTACCATGCATACATTATTAATACTTCACTGTTGGGTGTCTAGTGGACCGCAGTGTGGGACAGTGGCCAGCAAAGGCTACGGGGAAGAGGAAGTAAACAGAAATTTACTCCACACTTAGTGCATAAAACCAGAACCCTGTCCTGTTTCCCAGAATCTTTTTATTGGGTACATAACAGTATATGTGCAAGGATGCACAGCAGTCAGTAGTCAGCGGTCAAGGTTAAGAATGAGAAATTACAGCCCCCAGGAAGGTTGAGTAAAGGGTAGGCAAGGATATAGGGTTATGGAACATCGGAAAGGCCAGTTAATGGTACAAACAGGGGCACGAGAGCAGGTCTCTTCTCCTCAGGGAGACATCTCAGCTTCTCTAGCCTAAGTCACTAGTTGATCTCAGCTGCCTGCACTGCTGATTTCCCATGTGGGAATAGTCACTTAGACGTTTCTCTGACTTGTGCACCTTACCCTGAGTTGGAAGGTCTGTGAGGAATCCAGCCTGTCTGCTTCCCACACTTAACCAATTCACGTTCCACTTTCCTTAGATGTGAAATGTGGATTATAATATTGCCTACTTCATAGAGTTGTAATAGGGATCAATTGAATTAATCAAGTCCTCAAAACATTGTCCAACAACCTCAACAATCGCTGTCATTATTCCTATGATTCAGGTAATCTTTCTCTTTGAATACTTAGATGACTCCCAAGATTGAAGTATGGATTATATTAAGGTTTTAATTCAAATGATGAAATTTGTCATTTCACAAATGTGCTGAATTACAATACCAAAAATGGTTGCTGTCAATGAATACTATAAGAAGATATTTTTCCAAAAATACATCTATATATTAACTATTTGCCATGTAATAGGTATTTTATTTATATATTCTATTTCCCCTTTCAAATAACTTTTATGTAATAATTTTTAATTATATATTTAAGCCATTTTTAAATTTTACATTGCTCAAATACATTTTGATATTTTGAACTTGAATTTTCTTTTTTCATTGATTTTTCAAAAAAAGTAATTAACTATATGCGCATGGTACAAAATCAATAATACTGAAGAATTTGTAGGCTCCATCAATTATATAGAAGATGTTTGCCCTTATCCCTTTTTCCTAAGCATAATTTACCATATCCAAGCCACTTATGCAAATTTTTAGAGATATTTTATTCAGTCACAAATAGTTATGAATTGTAAGAATATGGTATGAGAGTTTATATCTTGTTCTTTTTCATTAGCTATATTGTTGAGACTTTTCATATTAAATCTTCTGTTGCTGCCTCATTTTTAAAAATGCTTAACGTTCCTTTACTCAAATGCCTAAACATTTTGTGGATGGAATTTCTTTCTGCAATAGGTCCTGGGTATTGTAGATTCGAAGAATGAACCCGCAGACCACACAGATGAGTGATGAGACAGGATTATTAGATATTAAGGAATAAAGAAGGAATGAAAGGCACCAGAGCCTCTGGCAGAAGGGGGAGACTCAAGTAGGAAATCCCACGCTGGTCTTTGGTCCATTGGGTTATACACTGTTTTATAAATAGGGACATCTTGAGAATTACATTTAGCTAGTACTAGGTACACACCTTTTCTTTTTTTTTTTCATAATTTTATTAAATCATAATTGTGTACATTGGTGCAATCATGGGGCACAATGTGCTGACTTCATATACAATCAGAAATATTTTGATCGTGTTGATTAACGAATGAATGAGTGGACTACAAATGAATGTAGTCCATCCAACTGTGGGCAAAAGTGACAGGGAGTCGACTCCAGAAGAGGCCCAGCTTACATGAAATACAGGAAAAACCACTTTTTTCCTGTCTTACCTATGTACAGAGATTGAAATTTGGAGGAAAAAAAGGGTCTCCTTGCCCAGGCCTAGAAGACAGAGGTCCCAACCCTGAATCAATTTAATTCAGATTCATGTCATTTACCCATGTCATTTTCTTAGACTCAGGTATAAGTCTAAGAAAGCTTTACAGATAGAAATTTGATTGGTATCTTTTCTGAATATGTACATATGTGTGATTGTCTTCTATTGCTTTATTGCTTTTATACATAAAAACTAAGACAAACAAACATTTACAGTTGTAAAATCGAGCATCACAAGCAGAGTTTGCACTTCCCAAAAAGTCTTTTGAAATTTTGTATTCTACAGCTGGTCTTTAAAATAAGTCATAATTTTATATCTTCATATCACATATTCCTTCGTATACACATACATATGTCATGTAAACACACATGTGCATATAGATGTGAATATGATAAATATATATATGTATATATTTCCTCATTGACTTTCCCATTTATTTTGACTGGAACATGATAGATTCATATCTTTAGGTCCATTCCGCAGTCTGCCAGACAGTATTCTAGTCTCAAAGCCATTCCACCTGTCTTGATTCAATGTACATTTAATACTCCACTCTCCAAATTCATAGTTACTACATTTTTTCATGTACATTTCATAAATGGATATAGAAATATGAATGAGAAACAAAGAAAAATGAAGTCTCCATATACGGATGCTCCAAAGGTGTTGTTCCTTGCCTCGTATTCTGTTTGGTACAGATGTTTAGTCTCCTACTTAGAAAGCAGAAGAGTGGGGGAGGGACAAATTGCCTATTTCATAAAAAGCCAAAGATGTCCCTTGACTTTTTTTCAGGGAAGTTCAATAAATTTTATAATTAATGGAAAGGTCCTCTATACTCTGTTAATAAGCTACTGTGAGGTTTTGTTTAAATAGATTTTCTTCATATTTTAGTAGATGGTGAAAATTTCTAATCAAATGAACTTATAAAGCCTCACTTTTAGCTAAAACTGGTTGCATACATACATACAGTTTGTATACAAACACACATACACACACACATGCTTTCCCTTTATTTATTTTTTTTTTGCAAGTCGCATTTTAGCAAGAAAAAATATGCCTTAAATGTGCATTAATTATTCTTATTTCAACAATGTATTTTCTGACTGGCTCCTTAGATGCATTGGCCTTGTAGATTTCTGTTCTTGTAAAATTATTTATTCTCCAGACGGCAATGTAGCTGGTCCCTTATAAATGCAATGGTGACATTATAAAAACCTTAACACAGTTCTTACTGAGTACTTTTAATAAAGATGTTTTAACAATGGCTTTAGAAAACCCAGAAATCTCAGTGGCATCGAGTGGCCCAAAAGGATTAACATGCCTCCATCATTCCTTCTAGTGACATTTAACATATTTAGTTTCAAAAGCTAATCAATAATGCCTTATGAGATATGCCATTTAAAAATAGTTTGGCTGAGAATATAATTCAATGTATTTAAGGGAATAAAAGCCATGAAGATGATTAAAATGGAAATTGTCTAGATGAAGAAAATAGCTAGTTAAGTGCCCCGGGGTTAGTTCTGCATATAGATAGATCAGCAGTGCCATTATAAGGAAATACATCATATCAATTTACATACATCAGAATATTCAAAGCTGCTGGAAACATACAGGTACAGAAAATAAACTAAGTGAACTAAAAGGAGATACAGGAAATGTAAGCTGAACACCAAATGAGATACTTCTACAGAGTCAGAGAAAAAATTACATGAAATTAATATTTTGGTAGCCACGTAAACCCTGGAAATCAACATCATAACATTATAAAAAGACTTAGATGACCTATTTATTTTGAGTTAGATCCACGTTGTGAATTAATTAAAAGTTAATGACAAACGTTGGATAGAAGTCATCAATAAAACAAATAGATGTAAGAGTTTTGTTTTGCTTTTTTTTTTTTTTTAAATAAGAGCAGAAAGAATTTTGCTACGGAAAATGTTTGCATTTGCATTTAATTCCCCAGCTGTGTTTTCACATCATTGAGAGGATGAAAATAAAGTAATATTAACATTTCTGGGAACTAATCCCAGGCAGATACATAATCCTTAAGGCAAGGGAATAGAAGCTAGGCATGTCATTCCAGAGAGAAATGAAAGAAAAAGGCATCTCAGAAGTCTTTTTTCATTTATATTTGCATTCATATTATGTATAAGAAGATATTATCACTCTATAATTATAATTTAATTCACCAGATATCCTCCGTGTTGTTTTACAAATTCAATTACTTTGACCCCTGGTTCACCACTACAGTGATGCCTGGGTATACTCCTTTAAATATACCTTTGCAAACTATTTTAAAATTCACTCACTATTGCTTGTATAATCTTTACCAAAGGAAGAGTCTAAAGAATTTCTATTAGGTTAAGTAGCTTTATTTCAAAGACTATCTCCCTATCACCATGGGATGGTGCATTTTGTTCCTCTCACTATATTTTTCTCACATAATATGTATTGTGTTGTAAACTATGAGGTCAATGTTTTCAAAGGGTGATTTCCTGGAGAACTAGCATTATATGAAGTAAATAAATAAATACTTAAATCATAGAGGTTGTCATGGGAAGGAGGGGAAAGGTTGTGGGGCTTAGACCTCAATTTTTCACCTCAACCTAAAAAGTTCAGCTTTTTATTTTTTTGGAACCATTTTATTGAGGTCTGATTGGCAATCCAAAAGCTGCACATTCTTAATATAAACAATTTCATCAAGTAGGATAAGTAGACACATGTGAAACCTTCATGATAGTAAATTTCATAAATATATCCATCACCTCCAAAAATTACCTCTTAGGCCATTTTATAAGTTTTATGTATTATGTACTTTAGATATTTTTGTTATGAGAACCCTTAAATCTACTAAGTGTAGAATATAAATGTCTTAACACAATAACTATGAAAATGCGGTGAAGGCTATGTTAACCAGTTTGATGAAAGTATTTCAAATTGTATCTAAAACCAGCACATTGTACCCCCTAATTGCATTAATGTACACAGCTATGATTTAATTAAAAAAAGGAAAAAAAAAAAAAAAAAAGAACCCTTAACATAAAATCTACCCTCTCAGAAAAAATTTAAGTTTACAATACAATGTTGGTAACCACAGGTACTGTGCTATACAGTGAGGCTCAGGGACTTATTCATTTGGCATAGTTCTAATTTTATACTCTTTGGTCATTACCTTTGCATGTGCTACTCCCCATTCCCCCACACACCATTCTACCCTCTGTTTCTGTGAGTCTGATGATCTTAGAGTCCTCTTATAAGTGAGATCATGTGATGTCTAGTTTATTTCCCTTACCATAATATCCTCTAGAATAATTTATGACCAAAGGTACAATGCCAAATGGCAGGATACCGTTATTTTTTAAAAGCTGAGTAATATTCCACTGTACGTGTATACCGCATTTTCTTTATCCATCCCTTGATGAGCTTCTCTGTTGTTTCCATGTCTTAGTGATTTTGTATAGTGCTGCAGTGAGCAGCGAGTGCATACCACTTCCAGATCCTGATTGCAGTTTCCTTAGATGTATACTGAGAATGGAGATCGCTGGATTAAAAAATAGCTCCATTTTCCGTTTTTTGAGAAATCTCCATATTTTTATCCATAGTATCTATACCAACTTATATCCTCAACAACAGTGTACAAGGGTTTCTATTTCTCTATATCAATGTCTTTCAATCTTTTTCATCAGACGGCACACTTGAACCTATAGTTGAACTTCCACGGCACACTTAAATTATGTTGATGAATAAAAAAGAGTAAAAAGAATATACTTACTGTGCTTTAAATTTATTTCAAAAATAATTTAATTGATGATCTTTAAAAGTTTTTGCAGCACACAGCTGAAAATCACGGCTCTATATCCTTGCCAATATTTGCCTTTTGTTTTATTTTTATTTTTATCGTAGCCTTCCTAACAGGCATAAGTGGGCAGCTTATTGTAGTTTTGGTGTGCATTTCCACAATGATCTGTAATATTAAGCACTACTTTATAAGCAGCTTTTTATATGACTTCTTTAAAGAAATATTTATTCAGGTATTTTGCACGTTTTTAATTGGATTTTTCTTCTTCTTCTTTTATTTTTGCTACTGTGTTATAGGACTTTCTTACATATTTTGGCTATTCAGCCTTTATCATATCCGCGAAATGATTTGCAAATATTTTCATCCCTTCTTTAGACTGCCTTTTCCTTTTATTGACTCTTTCTTTGCCATGTAGAACTCTTGATTTTTATGTAATTCTACTTGTCTACTTTTGCTTTTGTATTTTTATACTTTGGTGCAATATCAAATACCTTATTACGGAGGCCAGTGTCAAGAAAGGGTTTTTCTATGCTTTCTTCTAAGATTTTTATGGTTTCAAGTCTTACGTTTAAGTCTTCAATTCATTTTGATTTTATTTTTTGTCTGTGTTGTAAGATAAGTCCCTAAAGACACAGCAAAAACATTGTTATAACTAATATTGAATTCCATAAAATTACAGGAGACAAAGAAGAAATACTTGGAAATAACTTTAACCACTCAAGACCATGAAATATTAATGAAAGAAATCAAAACAGATACACACAAATTGAAAGGCATCTTGTGTTCATGGATTGAAAGACTTAGTATTCTTAAAATGTCCATACTACTTAAAGCAATCTAGATATTTAATGAAATCCCTATCAAAATATCAAACTTTTTTCTCAGAAACAGAAAAACATTCTGAAATTTATATGAGACCACAAAAGTAACTGAATAGCCAAAGTAATTTTTTAAAGCAAGAACAAAACTAGAGGTATTCTACTTCCTAATTTCAAAAATGTGACAAAGCCACATATTCAAAACAGTATGGTACTGGAATAAAGACATCAGCCAATCAAATTAAATTGAGATCTCAGAAATAAACCCACAAATTTATATTCAACTGACCTTTAACAAGGGTGCCTAGAATACATAATGATGAAAGGATAGTTTCTTCAGCAGTGTTGCTAGGACAATTGGATTTACACATACAAAAGAATGAAATTGAACCCTTGTCTTGTACCATATACACATATAGACTACTCTTTTTTTTTTAATAATTTTATTAAATCATAATTGTGTACATTGGTGCAATCATAGGGCAGAATGTGCTTCATATACAATCAGAAACATTTTGATCGTACTGTGAGAGATAGCCCTCATAGCATTTTCTTAATCACTA
>CAUYRH010127068.1:0-21747 GCA_963574655.1 Perodicticus potto | reverse complement strand
GGAAATGTTGAAATAAAGACATTTGGATAACAATCAGAACATCAAGGGTAATACGGTGATAACTCTGATGACTATTCTAGAAAGAGAGTTCCAGAATTGCTTTGAAAGGTGAACTAGGTCCTGGTGTCAGTGCATAGTTTCCCAAAGGAAGTCCTTTTGAAGGTGACATTCAGCAATGAGGTATGTAGCCCTTTTTCTAGGATGAGTTTGCAAACTTGTCAGAACTTAATCACTGCGAACATTAGTACTATATTATGTTGAGATGTAAGGTGAGCCTCCATTTTTCCCAGTGAAAAGATTTTTAAGAAGTTTTTGCAAGCTTGAATAAACCACAGTATGACTGACCAGGCAAAGTTTTCCTTCAAAGTCATCCTCAAAAAGGAAGGCCAAGCTGCACAGACCTCATTTTTAGGGCTCCCTCACCCCTTCCCACTTCACTGTAAGAGACGAGCGTGGGAGAGCACGGTGAGGAAAAGGCTCTCCCTCAGATGGGATTTTGCCTCCTTCCCCTGAGGCTCTAGGGAGAGTAGACATTTGTGGTTTCTGCTTGCCCAGCAAACTTTTTCTTACTCCCTGTAACCACAGGTGGATTTTCCCTCTGTGAGCCGTTCCTCCCTCAATCTCACAAGGTCTGTAAATTAGGCTGCCCGCCTCTTCCGCAGCCAAAAGGTGGACATGTGACCCGATCTGTCCAACTCAGGGCCCTTCGTTGGGAATCTGAATCAAGATGGGAGACTCAAAGAAAACACAGCTAATTTGCCTTGCCGGGATGTCCTGAGGAAACCACTATGGTTGCTGCTACCAGGCATGAGGGAGCTTTTTTGGTCCTGTTTGTTGTTTTCTTCAGGTGTTTCTTACACCTAAGAACCCTAACTTGGTCTTTTCAGAAGTTCAAGGGCTGACAAACTGCATATCGCTGTCTTGATTTTCTCCTGCTGGGATACGGCTTTTCAGGGCTGTCCAGACCATAGGGAGGAAGACTCTAAATTATGAGAAGTCATGACTTGAACACCACTGCTCACACGGAAGTATATTCTCTTTGGTTCCTTTTTGGTCACTATCTGCTTTTCTTTTCTTTCTTTCTTTCTTTCTTTTTTTTTTTTTGAGACAGAGTCTCACTTTGTTGCCCTCTGTAGAGACACCTCAAACTCTTGGGCTTAAGCGATTCTCTTGCCTCAGCCTCCCAAGAGCCTGGGATACAGGTGCCTGCCACAATGCTTTGCTTTAATATTTTAATTGAAGCTCTAAATGATTTGTTGAATCTCAACTAAGTCAAGTCCCATTGTTTCTTAGGGGAACACAAAGATGAGTGATCAATACCCCAACTCTCAAGCAATACATTTGGTGTAAATTCTGACTAAGTGGATCAGAGGTAAAGATCAGAAAAAGAGAGCATTTACATCAACCCAGGAATGGATTAATAAACAATAGTACACATATGCCATGGACTACTATTCAGTCATTAAAAAAAGATGGGGACTTCACATCTTTGGTATTAACCTGGATGGTTTGAAAGACATTCCTCTTAGTAAAGTATCACAAGAATGGAAAAGCAAGTATCCAATGTACTCAATACTAATATGAAGCCAGTAGATGATCTAATACACACCTACCTAAGAAAAAAACTCAATTCAATTCAAGTTGGAGGGAGGGGGAAGGAGGGGAAAGGGGAGAAGGGGGGAAATTGGTGTGCTCCCACTTAATGGGCACAGTCTAAGGGATACGGCACATTTTGGGGGTGCTGGACATAACTACAAGAGGGACTCTACATAACAAATGCAAACATTGTAACTTAATTGTTTGAACCCTCACATTAACCTGAAGTTTTTTTTGAAAAAGAAGGCAATTTAAACTTGTCTAAAGGTAGAGGCTCCCAGCCTGAAAAATTTCTCTTACTCACAGGAAAGTACCCTTTGTGATGAGGTATTGATAAGGGGTAAGAAGGACGAATTGATGGGGTTGATAAGGACGTAAATCAGCCAGTCCTACATTTCCTATTAAATGGATGAAGAAATTCTGAGAGGGGAAAAGTCTTGACCAGTAGCTGAATATGGCTTGGGACTTCTTTCCTGACTCTAGTCAACCTTGGCTGGCTCCTTCAGGTTGCAGGGAGTTAGGGGTGGTGGAGAGACAATGTTTGCGGCTTGGCAAACAGCGGCCTAGGGAAGTGTGTCTTGCAAGGCCACCCGAGAAAGCAGCAAGGAGTTGGGGCAGATTGACATGTTGACATCTTCCTTCCTTAGCTTTCCCACTGGGGTCTTGGCAGTGGGGACTGGCACCAGGGTGTGCACTGCAATGGAGGTATCAGTGTGTGTTTCCCACCTTTTTTCAATAAAGGGCTGGGCACAACAACCTGTTACTTCTCTGGTCTCTTTCCTCTGAGTGACCCAGTCAGCTGGGGTTAGATTGTCTTTACCTATATGGACACCAGTAAAATACCCAGCAGAGAGTGTAAGGAGGAAATCAATTCAGAAACCAGGGCTGGACTTTCCCCAGAGTTGACAATGATTTATTTTAGTTGGCAACTTGTTCTTAGCAGGAAGGGCCCAGTGTAAACAGCATGCATTGCTGGTTCTGGGGAGAGAGACAGAAGAGCCAGTTCGTTGGGTGAAGGAAGAGGCACTTCTTTCCCAGTCGTGCTCATCAATGGCATAACTAATTTAACCAACACATACAGAGAACTTTCCATGCTTTAGGAACTGTGCTAGGCCCTCCAACCACAAATAAGATGTGATTTCTGCCTAGAAGGACACACAGAGGGACGTAAGGCTGAGGCAAGCCCTGGAGGTTACATAAAAGAAGTATGCATCCCCACTGTTCAGGGAAGGCTTCTTCGATGGCACCCAAATAAAGGGGACAGCCAGGAAAGAAAGCTACAAGTCTCACAGGCAAAAGAGCCACATGAACAAAGGTGTGGAATCTGGGTGTGGGGGAAGGACGGGCAGTTGATAGTGTTACTAGAGCAGGAATAGTGAGATGTGAAGTGTGGGGAGATGAGGCAAAGAGTCAGGAGTGTGCATGTGGGAGTAAGTTACGGGAAAGGGCATGGTCTGTATTCTGAGTGGGGAAGAGGGGCATGCCTGCATTTTATATAGATCACTGCAGTGTACATTTGGAGCAGTGGAACCAAGAATAGAGGCAGAAAAGCCATTGGAAGAGGTATTGAATGCCCAATGCAGGGCATTCATAACTAGAATGAAGGCATGGATTGGAAAAACGTCCAGGAGGGAAGCAATGTTGGAGACATGGTGAGTAAGGGACAGACACAAATCCAGGGAGGCTCCCAGGTTTCTGGCTTGTGCCTGGGTGGATAATAAGGTTATGGACAGAAATAAGAAATACAGGGAAGACAGCTGGGCATTGTGTCACCCGCCTGTAGTTCCAGCTACTCAGGAGGCTGCGGATCACTTGATTCTAAGAGTCAAGGCTACTGTGAGCTATTGCACCACTGCACTCCAGCCTGAGCAAAACAGAAAACCTGTCTCTGAAAGAAAAAAAAAAAAGAAAAGGAAAGGAAAAGAAAGAAAAGGAAGGGAAACAAGTCAGGGAGAGAGATGTTGATGGCTAACATTTATTAATCACTTATATGGACCAGGCACTGTGCCCTAAGTTTTCCATGCATTTTTCTCTTATCTCTATGAAGTAGGTATTATTATTCTATTATTTATAGATGAGAAAATACAATTTTGAGATGTTGAATAGCTTGGCCAGACCTGCACAGCTGGTAGAATGGTAGAAAGAGGTCAGAATCCAGTCATTCTGACCCCAGGGCCAATGCTCTTAATTCCCGGGATCCATGAGTGTGCATGTGAAGAGTCTGAAAGCATCCACAGTAGTGAGGTCTGGACACCAGGAGGTCACTAGGCTCCAGATCTTGGTAAAAATCCTGAATGTCGGTGACCAGTGACTGAAGCACATTGCTCTGGGGAACCCTGAACTTGAAAAAATAGTCAGAAGGTAAGATGCCCGCAAGGGAGATAGAAACAACAGTTTCTTTTGATTTTTAAATCAGAAGACTAACTCTGATCTCTGGGCAACAGAAAACCCACAGTCATAAACAGTGTAGTGATATATAATAAAGACATCTACCAAGTTAAGCTGACATATTAATTATCACAGTCACTATGTAACATGGTGATTATCCTGAACAAGAAGCGTTTCACATAAATAGCAGTAATTAGTACAGCACAAGTTTCCCAAACTGTGTCCTGTGGAAGAGTAGTTCCTGGAGATGATATGTTTGGATAAAAAAGAACCTTGGAGTCAGATACGTTTAGGAAATGCTGATACAATTTAGATAGTGAACCAAACCCCAATGGTTTATATATATTTTCTCTTTTATACTATACTGCCTCTGTAAATGGCTAAGATTTCCAGTAGGCACTGGAAACAGCCTGGGGTTGAATCCTGCCACTGACAAGCTGAGTAATCTTGGTCAAGTTACTAAACTTCCCTAAAACATAGTTTGATTATCTGTATAGGGAGATAGTAATATATTCATTTTAAAAGACAGTTTCTGGGATTAAATGGAATGCATCACATTTTAAATGCTTTAGAATAGAGCTTGGTACAGAGTGAGGACTCTATAAAGACTGCTTATTATTATATATAAATCATACTATTATTAACAAATTCCCAAAATCTTACAGAGTTCTTGTGATACACCTTTCACACACACACACACACATTTCTTTTTTTCTTTCTTTCTTTCTTTTTTTTTTTTTTTTTGAGACAGAGCCTCAAGCTGTCACCCTGGATAGAGTGCTGTGGCATCACAACTCACAGCAACCTCCAACTCCTGGGCTCAAGCGAGTCTCCTGCCTCCACCTCCCAAGTAGCTGGGACTACAGGAACCCGCCACAATGCCCGGCCATTTTTTGGCTGCAGCCGTCACTGTTGTTTGGCGGGCCAGGGCTGGATTCGAACCCGCCAGCTCAGGTGTACGTGGCTGGCGCCTTAGCCGCTTGAGCCATAGGCGCCGAGACTTTTTTTTTTCCTTTTTAAATTATTTTTTATTTATTTATTTATTTATTTTGTAGAGACAGAATCTCACTTTATCGCCCTCGGTAGAGTGCAGTGGCATCACACAGCTCACAGCAACCTCCAACTCCTGGGCTTAGGCGATTCTCTTGCCTCAGCCTCCCAAATAGCTGGGACTACAGGCACCCACCACAATGCCCAGCTATTTTTCTGTTTTTGCAGTTTGGCAGAGGCCAGGTTTGAACCCGCCACCTTTGCTATACGGGGCCAGCGCCCTATTCAATAAGCCACGGGTGCCACCCTTTTTCTTTTTTTTAAAGATGGGGGGTTTTGCACCTGGGCAGGGGTGCAGTGGTAAGATATTAGCCCACTGTAAACCTTGAACTCCTGGACTCAAGAGATTCTTCCACCTCAGCCGCCTGAGTAGTTGGTATATGCCACAGGTATTTTTTTCTTTTTTTGGTAGAGCTTTGGGGGGAGCTTTCTATGTTGCCCAGGCTGGTCTCAAACTCTTGGCCTCAAGTTATCCTCCCACCAAAATTCTGGGATTACAGGCATGAGCACCTGGCCTGATACCCACTTTTCTTAAAAGTCAAAAGTCTTGGCTCTGACTCCTGTTAATTGAAGTATTTTGTGCCTTTATCGCCCCACCACCATAGTCCAGCCTGGGAATGATGGAACTCTTTCCCTACCCTACTCCAGGGAAGGGGACAAGGAGGGAAGATTCATGCTTTGGCAGCATGGCCTTTGAAGACCCACTGTAGTCACTCTTATGTCCACGTGAAAGAGGTCATCTTCTGGTTGGACACTAGTCTGTATGGGGGCACACAGTCAAGCAAGCAGAGTACGGGCTGTACTTTAGCCCCTACTTGCTCTCTTCAGTTGAATGCCCTTGTGCAGTGAACAACCTGCACAACAATGCATGGCAGTTCTGACCTTGAGGCCCTGGAAAGGGCTGGAGATGACAACTGTTGAAGAAAGAGGGTACTAGCTCTTTTTCTCCAACCAGTCCAAGAGATTAGCTCTGCACAAGCCCTAAGTGGATAAACCATCCTTTCCATCCTTCCCCTTTCTCCCTCCATGTGCCACGCCCCCCATTCATTAACACAGAGGCTGACATCAGAATTCCCTTGGTGTGAGAGGATAACCCAGGCCCTGCCTATTTCTCTGAAATCCCCATTATGTTGGAAGAGGACACAGCTGTGGAAAATAGAAGCCAGGGGTTGATTTCCCAGGATTCTCCTAACACATAATGAACACCAACTTATGGTCTAAACCAGAGCAGGCCAGGGCTAGAGCAAATCTGATTTTTTGACCACAGTTTAGGGCAGTGAAGGGAAAAAACAGAAATGGAGTTAGTCCTGGCAGCTTCCTAATCCCCACTGTGTGGCCAAAATGTTTGGCCCCTGATACAGATTCTCATCATCCCTTTAGGTTAACACTTCCCCTGAAACAGGTTAGGAATAAAAAAGCAGACATTTCTGGGGGTCTTTTCTAGGAGTGGGTGGGGTGGAGGGCAGGCATACTCCCAACGTGCACATTCACCACCCCAACAGAAGCCCCTAAAAGGGTAAAGCTAAGGCTGGGGCACACGTTTCTGCCTAAAAACTGAATCAAGCCTAACCCCTGGGGACTGGCAAGGGCTTCCCCGCTCTGTATGATGGCTCTCTCCTTCATAAAGTGAGGGTATGGATGAAGGGAGGAAGTTATCTTTGAGGCTCCTCGCAGCTCTCGCACGCAGGCTTAGGTTTGCCCTTTTAGGGGCTTCTGTTGCACTCCCCTCCAGTTCTGCCTACCTGAAGAGGTAGGGATAGTGTGATAGGAAATCACTCTCATCTCTATCCCAACAGAAAGACCCCAAGGCCATAAACATGCATGGGCAGCTGAGGCCTGTGTACCAAAGACAAATCTGCCTCACCATTTTGCTTAGGCTCTGTCTCTAATGCTCTTGAAGAGAAATAACTGTCTAGGGCTCCAGCCGGGAGTTTAGGTCCTTCAGACTCAGGAACAAAGGCTGAGCTTGAGGGGGAAGGGACCGTTCCTGGATGTGGGGGAGGGGTCTGCCCTGGGGCCATTTGTGCCCTTAGCTCTCCTTAGGGGTGGCAGTCCTTTTCCTTCCCACAGATTTGGGGGAGGAGGTGTCTATCTTTCCCTCGGAGTCTGGTGACTTCATCTCCTCCCCATCCTCTAAGGCTGAAAACTCTACCCCTAACCCATCTGCTCCCTGGGTCTGCAATCTCCACGTCCCTCTCTTCCTTTTTCCTCCTTAGGATGGTGATCTTCAAACCCCTCCCTCTCCTAGCCTCTTTATTGTTTTCCAGGCCTGGCCTGCCGAGCCGTGGCCAAAGGGGTCGGCAGTCCTCTTTTCTCTTAAGGCCACAGCTCCCTCCCCCCAACCTTCTCCATCTCCTCCTCCCCACCCCCTCCCTACGCCCCGAGGCATTATGGGAGGAAACAAGATGTGGGGCGAGAGCGGCGCGGGGAGAAGCCCGCAGTGCGGGGCCGGACAGGCGCAGCCAATGGGGAGCGCGGACGGCGGCGCGCGCGGCAGGGGGCGGGGGCGGGGCGCTATTTCAGTAGGGTCCGCGCGTCGGCCGCACTCGGCGGCAGAGCGGAGCGGAGCTGCGAGGCGCCAGCGCGGAGCGGGCGGGCCGGCAGCGCGAGGCGGAGCGCGGGCGGCCGGGGAAGCTCGAAGGGCGGACCGCGGCGGCGACAGATCGGCTGCGGGCTGCTGGAGTCGGAGACCGCGGCGGCGGCGGCGGCTGCTGCAGGAGGAGCCCAGGGGACACTGTCCCTGCCCGCGCTCTGCCTCAGGCCATCGCTGCTCCCCAGGGGCCCGTGCGGACTAGCCTCCGTGAAGGTGAGCAGTGGGTGGGGGCGTCGCGTACGGCCCTGTGCGCCCCAGGCTTCGCCAGGGTTCTCCTGCGGCCTCTTTCCGCGGCCCCGAGGCCTAGAGCTGGGCTGGCCTCGTTGCCCTCAGCATTGATGGCCGGGTCGGCGCCGCGCTCCCCTGCCACCCCTCCCTCCCGGCGTAGCCGGCCTGCGCCACTGCCCTGGCGACCCTCGTGGCGCGGCTGGAGGTCCCAGGCTGCAGAGATGGCGCTCCCCACACCCCCTTCCCCGGGAGTCTGTGCGCTGCGTGGAGGCCACTGGTGTCGGGGACCGGAGGGAGGGGGGAGAGGGCTCGGGCGTGACGCGGCTTCTCCAGCCGCCGCCACCACCCTCTGGGGCGTCCTTTCTGCAGCGAGGACGCCCAGTCACTCCGGCGCTGCTCCAGGCCGGGCGGGGGAGGGCGGCTGACCGGCCGGGGGCCTGCGGACCCAGCCGGGTGGGAGGTGGGGAGAGGATGCTTTCTCGTTCTGCAGGTGCTGCCCTTCGAGACTGCATGTCTCTGGAGGATGGCCTGGTGGAGGGAGACGGGCCCCTTGGAGAGCCGAAAGGAGGAAATGGAAGCATTTGTGTGTGTTGGCGGGTGGGGAGGGTGGCTCCTGCCATTCGGAGATTGCAGCTTGTGTTTTTGGTCTTAAAACCAAGGACAGAAGATGGGAGCTGTCCTGGAGTGTCCTTTTCGCTTTTTCAGAGGAGCCCCTGGCTCGTGACTGGGGCTGCTGGCTTGGGGCCCTCTGGCCATCCTTCTAGCTGGAGGCCAAGGTCCCTCACTTCTTCCTCAGGAAGGAGGGGCTGGGCTGGGCGCCTTCCTATCCTTTTCTCACTGGCACCTTGGACAGGGGTGGTTGGAGCTGGGCCTCACCTCTCTTAGACGCCTGGGGGACCGAGGTGAAGAATCGTGGCATTGTAGTCACAAGACCAACATTATGTAACCGCATGCTCTCTCCTGGAGGGTTAGGTGGCTTTTAATTACTGTGGCAAAGTTGTTTCTTTGGACTTTGGGGCTGAGGCAGTAGAGCAGGTGAGCTTGCTGGCAAAATGGTGCCAATTTCGTGGTCTGTAACCATGCCCCACCCCCACCCTGGAGTTTGTAAACAGTGCCCCCTTCTGAGTGGTAACCTGGAATACACCGCCAGGTGACACTAGTTTTCTTTACTTAAAGAGCCCTATAATATCAGAACATTTTCCCTGCACTTCTGTGATACCTTTGCTCAAACCCTTTGAGGTTTGCCCCATTTATCTCTTTTCAACTATTGGTTATTAAAATGAAGGTGTTGATTTGCCCAAGGTCACAAAGCAAGTCAGGACCCAGCACCATGGAGTGCTCAGAATCCACTTGAGTCTCTCTCTGACTTTTACTTTCCTGGATGTTGGGGCAGAGAGTACTAGTATACTACCCTTTTGCTGTGCCAGTCTCTGCTGAATTGGAACAGCCCTGCTTAGTTTGACAGTGCCAGATGAAGGTGCTTAGGATGCCGTCAAGGGTGCTTAGTTGGCAGCTGGCATATTTGCATTCTGTTAAGCAGCTGCAGGTTGAAATAGTGGTTGTGGGTTCTGCCTTCCTGTTGAGCCCATCTATCCCACAATCTAGTGTGGACACAGAGATCATGGTGGCCTGGAATGATACCCAGGGATCTGTCCTGTAGCCTTGTATCAAACAGTGCTGAATGACAGCATCTTTTGTCCAGTGAGCTGGGCCAATTAGTGGTGCTTTTGGGACTGGCATTGGGAGATTGTTACTGCCGTGTGATGGGACTGTGGTCAAGGACATAGGGCAGGATTTTGCAGTTCATTCCCTCTGTTCCTGCAGAGTACTTCACATGCTGTAGACTGCCAGGCAGGTCCTGAAATTCCTTTCATCCCAGGAAAAATCCTTGCAGGGTCTTGCCCTGAAGCTCTAGTTGTCATGGCTTATGTAGCAGTGATAACAAGGCCGTTAAAATAATAACCATTCTTCACCTTTCTTAGACATTTTTTTAAAACCTTCTGTCTCCAAGTTTTTCCCAATCCCATATTTTTATGCTTACAAAAATTATCTTGAGCCTTAAAGAATGAATGGGTGTTGTACTGAGAAGAATGGGACAGAGATGTGATGGACTGCATGACTGGCCAACTGAGGCTGCCTCCCCAGCCTTTCTCCCTGTAAGGGGCATCTCAGCCCTGAGTACTTAAGAAAAGGTATAATTATTGTTGAGTTTGCCCCACTGGGCATTGGTGTGCCCAGAATATACCCTACCCCTTTTTGTTTGTGTAGAATAGGAGTTGGCAATCATTTTGTGAAGCATCAGGTAGTAAATATTTTAGGCTTTGCAGGCCATATATTCTCTCACAACTATGTAGCACTGCTATTGTAGCATGTTCCTGTAAGACTTGATTTTACAAAAACAGATGGTAGGCTGAATTTGGCCAATGGACAGCCACTTGTATAGACTGTCCCTTTTTTGCACGTTCTCTCATATAACTTTAGTTAATCCTTATAACAGTCCCCAGTAGAGAGCTATCCTTATGCTAAAATGGAAACAGTCAAATGCAGGAAGGCCAAGTGACTTGTCTAAGACTACAAGAGTTCAAAGTCAGGACCAAAAGTCAGACCTGATTCCTAGTCTATCTTTTTACTATGATACCAATGATGTAATAATGGTCATTAAATCAAGGGCTTATTCTGTTTAGGTGTTAATGCCACCTGCTTTATCCTCAGGACAACCCTGTAGTCCCCATTTTATAGATGGCATAAAAACATAAAGGTTAAGTAATTTGCCCAAGGACTCAGCTAGTAGGTGATATATATCACCTTGAATATCAGCGCTGTTCAGAATATCAGAAGCAGGTAACTTTTAGAGTTGGAAAAATCTCATTTTACATATGATAAAAACTGATGGTTATTATGTCTTTTTTTTTCTATTTTCCCTGTATTTCCCAGGAGTATCTCTGTTAAAAGCTTAGGAACTTTTCTCCTAATGTCTCATGTCTGTGTTTTCTGTTGCCTTTGCCTTCTACGCTTCCTTCTCCCACTGAGGCTCACACCCAGCAGTTAATGTGTGTTGCCCAGAGCATAGATTTGTCAACCTCACCTCTCTGCTTCTTCTGCAGTGTCACGATGTCTGACCGGAAGGCAGTGATCAAGAACGCAGACATGTCTGAGGACATGCAACAGGATGCCGTTGACTGTGCCACGCAGGCCATGGAGAAGTACAACATAGAGAAGGACATTGCTGCCTATATCAAGAAGGTGAGCTGTGAGAGCTGTGGCTAATGGCGGGGGTGGGGGCGGGGATTGGCAGCTGAGCTGTCCTGTGGAAGGGCTAGAGCTGGGGGACATAGGAAAGCAGGCATATTCCCATGCAGACAAAGCCATAGGAACCTGGAAAGCAGACAAATTAGGGAGTGATTCTAAATTGCCAAAGCATTTACCTTAGGAGTTCTTAATAGCTCTGTTGTGTGTGTGTGTGTGCAAGGCATGGGGGAAGGATAAGACTATGCAGGGGAGCTTCAGAATTAAATATATCTGGCCCAATGCAGGCATGTTAAAAGATGTCATAAAGGATATTTGAATAATATAAATATATAAATTTTTAGGGAATGTATGATTTAAAGTGGGGTATACTTATAATAATCTTTATCATATAGAGGGTTTCCTTTTCCTTCCCTTAAAAAGGACTTGGGTACCGCAGCATCCCATTCTTAAGAAAAAGGTAGGCTTGAATATATACTTGTTTTAAGTAGGTGAGCAATATTGGGGCCATAGGTTTGGTTCCTGAAAGATTCCTGAGTGAATGGGTGACTGGGCATGGTCAACATGGTAAGGAAGCAGCTGAGCCAGATGTGAGAGGGGGGTACTGGGGTCCCCTTTCCCTGTCAGGACCTGTGTCCTTTGGAGACATGGTCTTTGATGTTCATAGCTCCTATATCCTAGCAAGGATGCGTGAGAATGGCAGGCAGTAATCTGGCTCACAGAAATGGTGGGATCTCCTTGAGTTTTAAAGAACTCTGTTTTTCTACCCAGATAGTGGGATGAAAAGGAGCAACTCTCGAGTCCTGAGAAACATTTGTGTAGACCCAAGGGTGCAGAGCCAGCTGTAGTTGTCAGCTCTATGCCATCCCATCCAAGGAGGGAATCCAGAATCATGTTCTCTCAGAAACAGAAGAATGCCTGAATTTTCTGGTCCACCTTCTTGGTTTTTTTTTTTTTGTACAGACAGAGTCTTACTTTATTGCCCTCCTTAGAGTGCCGTGGCATCACACAGCTCACAGCTACCTCCAACTCCTGGGCTTAGGCGATTCTCTTGCCTCAGCCTCCCGAGTAGCTGGGACTACAGGCCCCCACCACAACGCCCGGCTATTTTTTTGTTTTGCAGTTCAGCCAAGGCCAGGTTTGAACCTGCCACCTTTGGTATATGGGGCCGGCACCCTACTCGATGAGCCACAGACGCCGCCCCACCTTCTTGTTTGATGGAGAAATGAGGACCCAGAGAATTTACTTTGGCTCTCCATTATTACACAGATTCTTTTTTTTTTTTTTTGGAGACAGAGCCTCAAGCTGTCACCCTAGATAGAGTGCTGTGGCATCATAGCTCACAGCAACCTCCAATTCCTGGGCTTGAGCGAGTCTCCTGCCCCTGCCTCCCAAGTAGCTGGGACCACAGGCGCCCGCCACAACGCCTGGCCATTTTTAGGTTGCAGCCACCATTGTTGTTTGGCGGGCCTGGGCTGGATTCGAACCTGCCAGCTCAGGTGTATGTGGCTGGCGCCTTAGCCCGCTGAGCCACAGGCACCGAGCCATATTACACAGATTCTTGAGCTAAAATTGAGGCTGGGTTTGGTTTTCACTGTTTCCTAGTACCTTGTGTGATATTGGTGCTGTGAGGAGGCCAAGCAATGTATGTTTAGCTCTAAGGGGACAGAGATATCCAATCTTGACAGCATTGGTGGGCCCATGGTGGCCATGGTAGGACGCATCTAGACTTGAGCCTGCAGGCTGAGCCACAGGTGGGAGGGAGTTGCCTGATTAGCTTACAAGGATTTCCTTTATGGTTTTGATACTGAATGTGTACCCCTGAGGCTAGTGAGGAAAGTTCTTTGATCTTATGGCTGAGGTCCTCCTTGTGGTGTATATAGGCCACACAGTGCCTAGCACATGGGAGCACCTTTAATGTCATCTTACATAGAACTTCTTCCTGGTACTCCTTATGTTTTTGGTTCCCATTTTGCTCTAATGTCTTGGTTTTTGCTTCTTTGGTAATGTGTGAGGCAATAGGTGGTGGGTCTCTATTGGTGTCATACTACATGACGGCTGGGAATGATCCTTTATTACTGTGGCCTGTCTGATTTCCTTTCTGAAGACGCACAAGGTGGGTTAGTGATGGCGTGGCAGGTGGGGTAGCTTAGAGGGAGGAGAGATGATCAGGGGGCAGAGTGGAGGCTCAGGTGAGAGAAATAATGGAGCCTTTGTGGTGTTCCATTATTAATGAGGGGAGGAGAGTTCTTGCCAATCTTAGAACCTGAGCTTCTGAGGTTCAGGGAGCTGAGGCCATGGGCTAGGGGGTAGAATGGGGGTGATAAAAACTGAACATGTGTCAGTGCTTGGGTTATAGGAAGAGACACACTTTCTGATTTTTTTTCTTTAAGCTATCTTAATCACTCTTCTCCCCCTTTTATTCTTTTTTTTAGGAATTTGACAAGAAATATAACCCTACCTGGCATTGTATCGTGGGCCGAAATTTTGGCAGCTACGTCACACATGAGACAAAGCACTTCATCTATTTTTACTTGGGTCAAGTTGCAATCCTCCTCTTCAAGTCAGGCTAGGTGGCCATGGTGAAGGTGTCAGTGGCGGCGGCAGCGATGGCAAGCAGGCGGCGTTGCTGGGACTGTTTTGCACTGGGGCTAGCATCAGGATGTCCTCTCCAATGGCTGTGCTACTGCATGGACTGTATACTCGATTTCATGTGTATGTCGCAGTAAACAAAACCAAACTTCTTTCTGTTTAGTTGCCTGGGGAAGAAGGCTGCTTTATGTTTACTTTTCAAGACTTTAAAAAAAAATTTGGTTGTATTGCACTAGGAAATCTCTCCCACCTCTCCCTTTTCTCTTTCTCTCTCTATACAAAATAAAAAGCCCTCAATAAAGCCCGAAAGACTAGGAGGGCTGAGGAAAAGAAATAGGTCTCTGGAGGTGGAACTAAAACTGTGCAGCTGCCTTTTCTGGGGTGGATGCTGCTTTGAGAGGGCCAGGGAGTCTGCAGGGGGACCGTGTTAGGATTGGCAAAGAGAGAGAGATAGGAAGGCAGGTGAGGGATTGATCTAGTACCAGGGAGAATATTCCACTGAACTGTGATTCTACAGCTAGGGGGAGAGGGTGGGGCGGGGGTGCATTCTCTAAGGGGCCCTGAGATGTATTTGTCTGTGGTGTGTGGGAGTGGGGAGCAGACTTGTCTAGCTGTCTTTGTCAGAATTTCTAAGTAAGGGCTTTGTCTTTGTGGAATTACCTTCTTTTATTCTTCCTGCCAGAGATCATGCTGTGAGGATGTTGGGGGTAGGATTAGCTTGTTTTTTTCCTTTCCATTCTTTCTCCTTCTGTCTGCTCTCTGCTTAGCCCTCAGTTTTCTCATTCCTCTGGAGTTCTCTTAGAGCAGCCCCTGTTGTTAGTTGGCTGGCAAGGGAATTTCTGGTGACCGTAGTTCCTTAGTTAGGTCTTAGCAATCAAACCAAATCAATGTTTCCCTCAATTCTCCTGTGTGTTTGTGTGTGTGTGTATGTGTGTTTGTGTTTGGGGTAGAGGGGAGGGAGGGGGCAGGACAGTGTGGAATCTTAGGGTGTATGGCAGGTAGGGGGCACAGTTTTAAGGGGGCCTTTATGTTAAGAGCCTCTGGGGGTGTCTGTTTTGGGGTGAAGACAGACGTCACTCCAACACACCCCCAGTCATCTAGCTCAGACACTCTGCTTGCCCTATAGTTGTCTGCCCCCCGGGGAGGCTTTAGGAGGACTACCCAGGACAAGATGGCCGTGCTGCCATTTGCTCTGGAGCTGGGTCCCAGTGTAGAAGGACAGTGACTGTGGACAGTGGCAGCCTCTGGTGGGAGGTGAGGTTGGAAGTGATAAAGGGCTGAGAGAGGCTTCGGGGGAGCTTTGGAGGAGGTCAGTCTATAAAGTGATAAAGCCAGATATCAAATGGAGCAGGGCCATGAGTGGGAGGAGATTCCAAGGAAGGTCCAGGGGAAACCTCGTCTGTTAATGGAATAAGGTGGGGTTTGGGGTGGTCACTGCTGATTGAGCTGCTGATTCTCATGAATCACCTTCTAAACTCTCATGTGTAGGGTTAACAAGTGGAGGGAGGGGGATCCAGCTCATACTTTTATTTTCAAGTCCATTCTTTGGGTGGGTGGGGAGGCAGGAGGATGCCTCTTCCCCAACCTCTTAGTGTGTTCTGAGCTTGCTTTTTGATGCCGGCAGGGGAGGGTGGGAACTGGGGTGATGATTGAGTTCTCTATATCAAACCCTTCAGTGGGCACAAGACTGAGTGCTCGATGTTAGGTTTTATTTTTTTATGAATGTCCAAATCTCGTTTTCCCCTGCCTTCCCAGACTTGTGTGGCCAGTTGGAAGTGTCTGGTTTGTGTTCATCTCTCATTTCTGGAGCAGGGATTGAGACCCTGCCACATCTCCTATGCTCTGCATCCACGCCTCTTTTGGACATTAAAGGTCGATTGATGCACCTCTGCACTGTTTGAGTTTCTTTGAGGGTGAAGGGTTGGCCTAGTGGCAGTGGTGTCACATAGATGGGAGTGGGGGGAGTGGGAAGTAGAGTAGAACGGGGACTGAAGAGAGAAGATCAGGCAAGAGATACTGATTGGCCTGGAGCAGGACTTCATTTGTAGGGCTTAGGTTTATGTTCCCTAAGTAAGAACTAACCAGCAGCACTCACCCATGGGGGCTCCTGGGTCCTCCTTCCCTTGTGGGGATGGCTAGGTGAGCCACATTTCAAATCTTTGGTGTAGTAGATGCTGCCTTCCCAGCTGCTATCCTGTGCTGCCTGAGCTCAGCTTCTAAGAACCTCTGGTCAAAGCTCATAGTCTCCTGCTTCCTATTCTCAGCCTCCTGGAGCCTGGAGGGTATATCTATTGGCAAAGTCCTCTGCCACTCAAGTGGAAAAGCTGGGGCTCTTCAGAAAGATAGAGACTCTGTTGGTGGAACCTGAGTGATTCTCGGACTCTTTTGGGTTATCCTAGTTGACCTGCTTGGAGGTTCCTGCCCCCACACACAGCTGGAGAAGTCAGCAATGACAAGACTTCTCAGAGTATCTGCCCTTCTCTGACCCTAACCCATAGTACATCTATAATCCTTGTGGAAGTGTCAGGAAGCCAAAGGTGCTTTGCCCTCTTTCTGTTGTCTGAAACATTTGCTTGTGTGTTTGGGCCTACAGTTCTGTTCGCACCGAATGAGACAGGCAGGTTCTAGGCTTCTATGACACGTGCATTCCAATGGTAGAGCAGGGACATGCACATTGGTAAGCTTTTTCCAATAGTGATGAATAAGTTATCTGAGAAATAAGCTGCACAACAAACTATTGAGTTTTAGAGGGAGATAAGGTTCCTTCAGTTAGGAAGTTGGTTGGCTAGATTTTGGGGGAAAGCCTCTACCTCTGGAGCAACAAGGTCTTACGCAATTAAGATGAGGGGCTCTGAAGCCTAACTTCTGTTACTGCTTGTGCTGCCATGAGTAATTCGGTGGAGCCAGATGGAGCCCTGGTGGGGAGAGAGGCCATGGTTCACATTTCATCTGAGATGAGTGTTTCTAGGGCCAAACGTCATCCACTTCCTGCCTGATGCAAGAGGTAGTCCGGCTGGCATCTGTGGATATTGCATTTTTTTGCAGGTAGGTGCACAGTGCTCATCTAGAAGGCAAATCTTAGGGCTTCCTGGGGTTCATTGGGGTCTAGGGGGAGAAGGATGTGAGGATGGGTCACAGAAGGGGCTGTGGTGGGCAAATGGGAATCGTGGAATTCTCTTAGAATGCAGGTCACAATCAGAATTGTGGCTGAACAGAGGGGGAGGTGGAAGCTCGATTTCTCCACCTCTCTTATCCTGATCTCCAGGCCTCTGGGGCTTCCCTTTGACTGACTCCCACCTGAACAGCACATGATAAGGCTGACCCCGGGATGCAGGGAAGAGCAGGGTGGTGAATGAGTCTAAGGGAGACAAATGGAGAATAACCAGTGTGGTAGGGGATTGTCTCTGCTACCCTGAACTCCCATATCCTCTAGCTCAGAGTTGGGTGTGGCCGTCTCCTAACTTACTCCCTCACTGCCTTCTTGTCATTACTCAAAACATCCCTTTGACATCTTATGTGAAGCAGAACCTCTGCCCCTCAATCTTGCCCTGTTGAATTCCACCATAGCACCTGCCAAGCCTTGTTGTATTTTGCTGTTTATTTGTTGGTTTCCCACAACTACAATATGAACATTGAAAGAGCATCTTCTCTTAACTGCTTTATCTTCAAGCACACAGAACAGCTCCTGTTGTGTAGGAAATGCTTAATAAATACCATTGGTCAAATGAAAAAGGGCATGAACAAGCATGGGGAGCCTGGCTTTTCCTGACGAGACCAGGCTCCCTCTTGTTGCCCAAGCCCTGCCACCTGGAAAGGGGTGAGAGGATCACTCCCCAAGCACATTCAAGCCTCAGCCCCTCTTGCTTGCCAGCTGTGGAAGAATGAAGTAATGTGTTCATAAAATGCAGTTTATTTTTAAAGCATTTCAGTTTATTTGTGTCACTGAAACCTCAGAGCACCCCTCTGAGCTAGACATTAGCCACCCTTTTGGATAAGCAAACAGAATCAGAGAGGGTGCGTGACTGCAAAACCCACGTAAGCTGGTAGCATTACTAGAGTTCCGCCCTGTGACTCACAAGGGCTTAACTGGGTTTGGCAGCGGGGGTCTCCCTGACACTTCTTGAAATTAGGTCCAGCCCTTTGAGGTCTGCAGTGGATCTCCTGGGGATCTGGTTTGACAAGGGCAGGAAGGACAATTTCCTGTCTCCTTCCTACGCCCCTCTGCCAAGGATTGAAGAGCTGGTGCTTCCTCCTCAAGGCCTCACGAGAGGGTTAATGAGTCTTACGGTGTCAGAAAAGAGATTTCCAAGGTTCTGATTTCTTAGGCCTTCCCTGAATTAAAGGCATTGCCTCCTCATCACCCCAATAACAATGAGTGACCTATCACCTATTTGGAGAGGCCAGGTGTAACTGTATACTTATCTTTGTGATGTATTATGGTCTTGGTGTCCACACCAATGTACGTGAGTACTCCTACCCACAGACTGCTATTATGCCAATATACAGAGGTTCCTAAGAAAAGATAAAAGAGAACCAGCAGAACTCCAGGTTCCTGCTGCCTCTTCCCTCACATTGCTCAAATAAATAAAGGGGTGCAGTGTTTGTGGTGAGGCTGCGGGGAAAACATGCAAAAACAAGTGTGGTGGAGTGGGCAGAACAAAGACTCTAGAATCAGAAGACCCCTGGGGTTGAGTCCTAGCTCCCACTGTATAAGCTTGGACAAGCTTCTTGACTTCACTAACCTCAGTTTCTTCATCTGTAAAATGGAGCTATATGTATCTTCCCCTAAAGGGAAGGATCGAGTGACCATGTATGTGAAAGTGCTTTGAAATTGGAAGAGTGGTGATGGTGACAAAGATACTGATTATTAGGCTGTCTAATAAAGCTTAGGGAAAGAATAAAGGATTCTGGGAAGTGAGGATCCCCAACCCCTCTCCCTCCCCGATTCCATCACATCAGCCTTTCTTACCCTGCCAATTGCACCCATGTTACAGGGAAGGAAGCTGGGAAAGAAACAGACCTAAGGTCACATGAGTGTTTGGGACAAATGAGTTTTAGAACTTGATCTCCTGAATCTCAAGCCAGGTTTGATCCTGGTTTGAGGAGGCAGAGAGGACTAATTCATCACTAGGTTCTGCGACCCTGCTGAACTCTGTACGGTATACAGTTCAAACTGGTGCAATCATCACCACTATCTTATTCTGGAACATTTCATCACCCCCATCTGTAGTCACTTCCCATTGCTCCTCCCCAGTCCCTAGAAATCACTGGTTTACTTTCCATCTCTATGAATTTGCCTATTCTCGACATTTCATAGAAACGGTATCATACAATACATGGCCTTTTGCTGGCTTCTTTCACTTAGTGTGATGTTTTCAAAGTTCATATGTGTTACAGTATTTACTAGTACTTCATTCCTTTTTCTGGCTGTGAAATGTTATATTGTATGGGTATATCACATTTTTGTTTATTCATCAATTGAGGGACATTAGGTTGTTTCCACTTTTCGGCTATTTGGAGTAATGCTGCCATGAACATTAATGTACAAGTTTTTGTGTGGATGTGTTTTCAATTCTCTTAGGGCATATTTTATTTTTTGATGTCAGTGTACTTTTCTACTTTTTGGAGGCAGGATCTTTTGCCTGGGCTAAAATGCAGTGGTGCTATCATAGCTCACTGCAACCTTAAACTCCTGGGGTCAAGTGACCCTTCTGCCTCCAAGCAACTGGGACTACAGGTGAGTGCTACTGCACCCAGCTAATTTTTCTATTTTTTGTTGAGATAGGTCTGGTCTTTCTCAGGTTTCTACTTTTTCTAAAACCAAACAACAAAAAACTAAGGTTGGGCTTTTTTTTTTTTTTTTTTCCTGTAATGGGTCAGATAGTAAATATTTTAGGCTTTGTGGGCCATATGACAATGTGTGTCTTGTTATTGCAACTATTGAACTCTGCCTTTATATCTTGAAAGCAGCGGTAGACAGTATGTCAACAAATGAGCAGGGCTATGTTGCAATAACACTTCAAACAGGCAGTGGGCCAGATTTGGCCTGTGGACCGCAATGTGCCAAGCCCTAATTTAGATGATACATTCACATGAATCATTCAAAAGGTACAAAAAGTGAATTCTCCCTCCCACCTCTGTCCCTAGCCACTGCATTCCTGTATTTAGATGCAATTGATGCTATGAGGTTTTGTGTCTCCTTTTAGAGACAGTTGATAATGAGCACATTTTAAAGTGGCTGTGTAATATTCTAGATAGTTGCACATAGTTTAATAAACATGAAACACACCTGAAGGTCATCAAAGTCAGAACTCTACCCTGACCTGCCCATTTGACTCCTCCATCAGAGTAATGTTTGTTTGTTTGTTTTGAGACAGAGTCTCCCTATATTGCCCTCAGTAGAGTGCCATGGCATCACAGCTTACAGCAACCTCAAACTCTTGGGCTCAAGCGATCCTCTGCCTTAGGCTCCCGAGTAGCTCCGACTATAGGCGCCCATCACAATGCCCGGCTATTTTGTTGTTGTTGTTTATCAGGCCCTGGCTGGGTTTGAACCCACCAGCCCTGGTGCATGTGGCCGGCACCCTAACCACTGAGCTATGGGCACTGAGCCCAGAGTAATCTTTTGAATGCCCAGGATTTGCCCAGTGGTTTTGTGGCATGTCTTATGTATGCCTGGTGGTCCCTTTTGGGTCCCCCAAAACAAGCTCTGACCCTCAAGAGATGCAAAATTTTCTCAAATTTGTGTATCAGTCAGAGTTCCACCAGAGAAACACAACCAGTAGTATATCTGTCTACCTTCTTTGCCTATGTATCTATCTAGGTTGCAAGGAATTGGCTATGCAGTGTGTGGGGTTGCTGACCAGGCAAATCAGATATCCACAGGACAGGTCATGAGGAAGGGAAGTCTGGAAACGCTCAGCCAGAGCTGACTCTGCAGTCCACAGGTGGAATTTCTTCTTCAGGGAAACCTCAGGCCTTTCAATAGGGTGGATCAGGCCCATCCATATTATCCAGGATAATCTCCTTTTCATAAAGTTAACTGATTATGGATGTAAATCACATCTATAAAATACCTTCACAGCAATCCCTGCATTAGTTTTTTTTTTTTTTTTGAGACAGAATCTCACTATGTTGCCCTAGGTAGAGTGCTGTGGCATCACAGCTTATAGCAACCTCAAACTCATGGGCTTAAGCGATTCTCTTGCCTCAGGCTCCCAGGTAGCTAGGACTACAGCTGCCCGCCACAACGCCCAGCTATTTTTGTTGTTGTTGTTGTTGTTGTTGTCATTGTTTGGTAGGCCCAGGCCAGGTTTGAACCCTCCAGCCCTGGTGTATGTAGCCGGCACCCTAGCCCACTGAACTATAGGCATCAAGCTCCTACATTAGTTTTCGAATAACTGAGTTTTGAATAACTAAGCCTAGCCAAGTAGACACACAAATTATTGACCAACACAGTCCATGTTCTTGTCAATTCGGCACCCATACACATCTCCATTTAATCTCCAAATAAAGACAACAGAGTCGTATGTCTACCATGATACAGTTACCTGGTGCAACTGAAAATGTGCTAACTCTTTCCCCAGAGGAGAATTCAAAGTCCTTGGGTGATGTTCACTCTTTTCCTTAATAATCTAGTAACTTCAATAAGGTGATGTCAAGTTAGCTATCATTACACATTTTATGAGAGGTGACAAAGGGAAAAGAGAGGGAAGAAAACAAAAATGTTATAAATATACGAACATTCATAACAAAATAAAGAATACTCAAGCCAGGTGCAGTGGCTCACACCTGTAATCCTAGCACTCTGGGAGGTTGAGATGGAAGGATTGCTTGAAGATAGGAGTTTAAGACCAGCAAGAGTGAGACCTTGTTTCTACTAAAAATAGAAAATTATCTGGGCATTATGGCATGTGCCTGTTGTCCCAGGTACTCAGGAGGCTGAGGCATGAGGATCACTTGAACCCAGGAGCTGGAGATTGCAATGAGCTATGATGACAGCACTGCTCTTCCACCCAGGTGACAGAGTGAGACAGTCTTAAAAAAAAAAAAAA
>CAUYRH010127064.1:0-12846 GCA_963574655.1 Perodicticus potto | reverse complement strand
GATCTTATAAATGGAAATAGGAGCTTGAAAAGAATTTGTATCCTGTCACTGTTGGGTACAAAATTGATCATATACGTCTGTTACTGTAGGCTTGTTAATTTTGTTGTTCAAATATCCTGTGTCTCTAAGTGATTTTTTTTTCCTATTTGAATTGCTAGTCACAAAGATAGACTTCTTCTTTTTTTTATTTCAGATTAATTGTAGGGTACAAAGAATGAGATTACAACGTTTGCATTTGCTAGGTAGAGTCCCTTTTGTAGTTGGGTCCCACCCCAGGAGGTGTGCCATATACCCAACATTGTGCCCATTAAATGGAAGTACACCAATCTCCCTCCTTCTTGCTAGTAACAACACTAATGGAAACATTAAAAGACTGGAAATTGCCTAAAGGTTTGGCAGCTGGAGAATGGATAAATAAATTATGGTACATATGGATTGTTATGAAGCAGTGAAAAGAAAAGGCAACTTCACTGAACTAGAATAAATTTTACTGTTTGTGAAGAAGTCCCAGGATATTGGTGAAGGTTTGAACACACACATAAGAAAAATCAAAATACACTGATTGTAATAAATATAAGTGTGAAATAAGATTAAAGCAATGTAATGGTTGTGTGAACAGAAATTTATGATTAGTGGGGGTTACTTCTGAGGGGAAGGCAAAAGACAGGAGGCGGGACCAAGTGCAGGTTGTTGAAAGTTAACCGGCAATACTGTTCTAGTCCTTGGGAAGGGTATCAAGTTAAAGCAGTGTTCATTATTATTTTAAAAAATGAGTAAGTTTCATTTAGATTAAAGGGGCCACGCAAGGTCTACATACAGGACGCAGCACGTTACTAACCACCTTGAAGGCCTGAGGCGGCCCTGCACCCGCAGCATCGCAGGCCTTCGGGCCACAGCACGGTACGGATGACTTAGTTTAACCAAGGCCATGAGCAAAAATGAGGCTTCCCAACCCACGCTCCTACTCCCCACCGTGCCCACAACAGCAGCACTAAGAGAACACAGAGAAACCAAAACCTAGCGACAAAACTCTCGCCTTCCCGCGGCGCAAACAAAAGAAGGAGTCAGGTGGCGCAACCTCCCACGCCGGCGCGCCAGTGACGTCACCTGCCCGCGCCTGGCCATTGATTCCCGGCTGAAGCTGGAGAGGGCGACGTGGTGGGGGCGGGGGAAGGGTTTGGCTACCGTGGCCACCGGCGAAGTCCGGAGGAAAAGCGCGACCTGGTAAGAAGCCCTCCCTTCTTCCTTGCTCACGGCCAGGCCGGGGCGTTCGGCTCGCGCTCTCCCCTATGCTGGCCTTGACGGAAGGGGAAGCTCGGGACGTCCAGTGGGACCTTGAGGGGCCGCGGAGCAGGCGGGGACGGCTGGTAGGGCCCGGCGCGCAGCGGAGGCTGCGCACGATGCTCCGGCGCTCTGCCGGCGGGCGCTGCGCGGCTGGGGTACCAGGCCCTTGTTCCCACGCGCTGGGAGTGGCTGCACGGCTGCCGGGGCTCGTTCTACCGTGCGCCTTCCGGCACTTTCCGCCCCAAACCGCATGGGCCCGCGCCCTGTCCCCAGTCCTCACCTGCCTTAAACGGGGAAGAGCGGGCAGCACCGTGAGAGGCCTCTGCGGCGTCGCGGCTGCAGCGCTCGGCCTCCGGCCCGGTGCGGGAGAGGCCTAGTTGCGTCACCTCCCCTCCCTTCCTCTGCTTGGCTTGATTCTGGGGCCCCACTAGAAGGTGAGCCGGCCCCGGGTGTGACATGTTGGTGCCAGAATTTGGGAAACCTGCCTGCCAAAAATGGATACCTGCCGTTGGGTTTTGAGTGCCGTGCGTCATCTGGGAGGGGAGAGGCCAGGCCTGCAGTTAGCCGAGGGAGCAGTCTGGGCTGCTGGCGGAGGAGACTGGCACTCGGAGGCTTGGACGGTGGCTTGTGGCTAGCGAGGAAGGCAGATTGCTAGACCCAGTCCTTGAAAACAGAGAATGCAGGAGCGTCAAACTGTTAGCAAGTGCTGAGTAATGATGCCGACTTTTTTTTCTACCAAAGAGGGCTGTTCCCATCCTTTCAGTTCCCCTGAACTACGGTGTTCATTATTTCATGATTTATAAACAGTTTTGTTCTTGCTGTGTGGAAGGCAAGGACTTAGAGTGGAAAGGGGGCGTGAAATTCTGAGTCAGGTCTGCTGCAGAGCAGCAGTTTGACATTGAGTTACTTAACCTCCCTGCTCCTGCTTGGGTTTATCTACAAAAGGACAATTATATCTATTTTGCAGGATTGTCAGAATTCGAAGTGTCTAGCTATTTTTAGTAAGGGCCCAGTACCCAGGCACTTGAACTTGCTCTCTTGAAAGGTTTCCCACTGGTACAGATGCTTGAGAAGCAAGGGAACTTTTAGCTATATTAGATGTTTGCTATTCTCCCAGGTATGATAAGCAGACTTGGAGAAGGTCTCAAAATCCATTATTTCTCTACTTTAAACCTCACAGAATTATAGAACTGGGAAGAGAGAAAATTCTAGAAGTGGAAGGAGGTTAAGGTCTCACTTTATTGTATTATAGTTTCTCTGTGAGCATGAGCTGTGTGCCTGACACTGTCAAGCACCTTTACTTACGCTAACCTATTTAATTCCTCCAGCAACGTAGGACAGTAAATAAGGATTATCCCAAATTTACAGATGCAGAAGGTTGAGTGTTGGCCAAAGTCCTGACAGTAGCTAATAGCAGAGCTGGAAGTTGAAGCCAGGTCATCAGACTGTGTGATTTGGGTCTTGGTCTTTTTCAGTGACTAGTGCCCTACAATGTGAACCTGGTAGTGGGGGAAGGGAGGCATAAACAGAGTTTAGAGGGCCAGGATTTGCTTCGAGAGTAACATCTCAAATTGTCCAGTGATACATTATCTTTTATTTTACATTTTACCCAGCCTTGTCCAGATGTGAACCGAGATTTGGCCTTTTCACCCAAAGAAAAAGAAAAGGCTCATGGGCACACAGTGCTGGGATCCTGGGCACACAGTAGGTATTTGGGAAATGCTTGTGGAGAGAAGAAAAAAATCTTAAGGCATTGTTTTTTCTGCCAGAAAGAAGCCCAGTGCTTGTTACACAAAAGACTCCTTAAGCTGGCCTCTTTTTATACTATAACATGCTGTAATACTGTGAGCGTCTTTCTGCTTCATGGATTTAAAGATCTAAACCTTAGTTTCAGACTAAGATTGCTATTATTATCTGTGACCAACTGATTAAAGTTTTCAAATATGTGAACAACAGAATCTGAGCTTTTGGGCTTCTATACTGCTCTATTGAGATATGGAAGTTTGTTTTGCTATAACATCTGTTAGACTTGGACCTTAATAGATACAGCTGATTGAGTTTCTGGAGAGCACCGGATGATTGTTTGGCATCAGGAAGAAAGAGTTCAAAATATTGTGTGTCTCAAAATTAATTTTGGGGAATGGTCTGTGACTGGTGTGTATTACTAGTAGGAATGGGAAATTTGTTTTAAACAGATTATAGTCTCAGTGTTTTTGATCAACTATTCTGTATCACTTCTCTGTTTAGAAATGAGTTAGGACTGAATAGTGAACTATTAGGATCATATTAGCTTTGTATAACCCATTCCTATAGACTGTAACTTATACATACCCCATCAGTTGCTTCACTCAAGGAACTCTAGTTGCTGTTTCTATACACTCCTTGATGCGTTGAGGGCACCTGCCATCTTTGTCAGACTTACTGGGAGAGACCCTCTGACATCCATCTTCTCTTTCCCTCTATACCACTCCTTGCCACACACACTTTCTTCCTAGAAAGATGTATATTAGGCGGCACCTGTAGCTCAGGGGGCAGGGTGTCAGCCACATACACTAGGGCTGGCAGGTTTGATCCTGGCCCAGGCTTGCTAAACAACAATGACAACAACAACAAAAAATAGCTAGGCGTTGTGGTGGGTGCCTGTAGTCCCAGCTACTTGGGAAGCTGAGGCGAGAGAATCGCTTAAGCCCAAGAGTCTGAGGTTGCTGTGAGCTATGATGCCATGGCATTCTTTTTTTTTTTTTTTGAGACAGAGCCTCAAGCTGTTGCCCTGGATAGAGTGCCATGGCATCACAGCTCACAGCAACCTCCAACTCCTGGGCTCAAGCCAGTCTCCTGCCTCCGCCTCCCAAGTGGCTGGGACCACAGGCACCCGCCACAACGCCTGGCCATTTTTTGGTTGCAGCCATCATTGTTGTCTGGCCGGCCCGGGCTGGATTCGAACCTGCCAGCTTAGGTGTACGTGGCTGGCGCCTTAGCCCGTTGAGTCACAGGCGCCGAGCCTATTTTTTTTTTTTTTTTGATGCCATGGCATTCTTCCCAGGGCAACAGCTTGAGACTCTGTCTCAGAAAAAAAATGTATATTAATCTAGTTGCAAATGGCAGAAATCCAATGTAAGTTAAATTAAACAAAATAAAGGTTTTCCGCCCCCACCCCCACACCCTTTCGTCATTTGACTAGAAAGTCCAAAAGGCTTCAGGTGTGACTGGACCCTGGGGCTAAAATGTCATGAGGGTCTCCTTGGCCCTGCCTTTGCTCTTTCCTATTGGCCTTATTCTCTCCTACTGCTTTCTTTACACATACTGAAAAATCAGCCTGGAGCCTAGAAATTGTGGCTCTCTGCTGGCATCACTGTGGACAAGGATGGGCACAGGGATACCATGATTGAACAGGTCTGCATCACATACCTACTCTTGGGACAAAGAAGTAAACTGCTCCTTTGTAACCATGTGGGATGGAGAAGTGCAGAAATACTAGGCTAGCAGAAACCTAGGTGAGTACTGCAGGTGTTTGTGTATGCATGTACATGTGTGCTGGCACATGTTCCTCATATCTCACTTTGAAGCCTTTCCTGAACTTTCCAACTGGACTGAATTCGGCTGGGTTTTTTGTCTTTCACATAGTGTTACTCTTTTGTGCTGTCCACCAGGTGCTCTCTCCTTCCCATGCCTTTGCATTTGCTCTTGTGTTGCTCTTCCTGATCCTTTTGCATCCAGGTCATGGTTCTTCCCCAGAAGTCTCCCTTGACTTTGCCTTCAATAAGTTAGGTGCTCTTTATCTCTGCCCATATAAACACCTGAGCACAGACTTCCACTTGATAATGGCTCTGCTTACTGGTCAATTCTCCATTAGACTGAGAGCCCCTTGAGGACAGAGATAATCTTTGCTTTGTATTCCTTACCTCCTACCTTAGCTAGCATTATTTTTCTTTATACTACTTACAGACAACTGACATTGTATATTTATTTATCTATTGCCTATCTCATTAGAAAGTCAGCTTCGTGAGAACAGTGAGAAAAAGAATTTTGCTTTGGTTGTTAGCAAAGTGAAACAAAACTATATTCTAGGGCCTAGAATAGTGAGTGGTACATTGTACGTGCTCTGTAAATGACTATTGAATGAATGAATGAAAACATACCTGCAGGAAGGAGATGCTGGATGTCATATTGGTGAGGGTCCAGCCTCCATGCTCACAGCAACATCTACAACCTGAGCACTGTCCTGTCATCCCAGGAAGACAGGCTCTCCCTCCCCAGGGGTGTTTGACTCTGCACAGATCAGGTCCAAGGTGACACCCAAGGACATTCCACCCAGTGTGATATTTCACTCCCATCAAACCTTTCTAAATGTTGATACACATATGTTAAGGCCTTTTTCATATTTTGAGACGTTTTTCTTAGAGCATTTATTTTGCTTGAGCACTTAACAATGTACCAGGTGCTGTTCTAAGCCTTTTGTAAATAACTCATTCTTGATCTGGAGTTTTGGGACCAAGGGTTATGAGCTTTGAAACTTCTTTTGTCCTCTGCAGTCAGTTCCTCTCCCTCTCCAGAAATAAAGCTACCCAATGTGCCCCCCACCGCTCCCTGACCTTTCCCTAGGGTTTTATAGTCACAGCTAGTAAATAGAATGTATGGAATCCTGTTACTGTTATCTGGTTAGTTGTATACACATATTGTGACTTGTCTATAGGGCCAAAAGATGGGGAGCAATACCCCTTTTTTAGCAACAAAAAATTGTCATGCAAGTAGAGACTCGAGGTGATAGGGTTATTATTTAATCCCACACTTATCCCCATCTTTAAGCAGTGCTCTCTCTAATGCCGGGTCTTGCACAGCAGAGCCTGAGCACTGGCTGTGCATCTCCACGCCATGCTCCTCTCTCTAGAACTGGGGATTTTAACTGAAAAGAAAATGGCAGCTGAATTGAAAATGTGCATTTTGTATTATGATGATGTTTGAGTTGTTTTGTGTATATTAGCCATTTTTATTTACACTTTTAAAATTCTCAGTTAATATTTTGTCTATTGTGTTTAAGTCATTTCTAATAAATTATACAAATACTTTAAAAAACATGCGTATGTACTTGTTGGAAAAAAACAAAAAACTATTCACTGTGAATATTTTTGCATCTAATTTTGGTTTTGTCATTAAACATACAAAACCTATTTTTCATTCTTTGTAGACAAATATTATCCTTTTTGATTACTTCCTTGTAAGCATAAATAGGTCTTTTCCTCATTGTGTATTCTAGTTTTTTGGATGTACATTTTTACATGTGACTTTAAAAAGCTAATACTCAGTTTTATTTCACATTTTAATAAGATAGTTGATGAAAATATTTTGTAATATTTTAAATAAAATCAGTTTTAATTAGATAAATATCTATTATTTTAAAGATGTTTGTTTATTGTACTCGTATATACTTTTCCTTTTAATTTGTCAGAATATCAAAGCTTGCTCCATAAAACAGATTTAAATATATGTATAATACTCATAACTGTAGTGTTCTTAGCATTTCCATAAATTACTGCATGAAAAGATATTTATGTGTGACTGTCTGCTAAGGACACACTCTTGCCTGGCAAAGCACTTCTCAGCACGTAGCTAAGATGATGGATTCAGGCTCTTCCAGTGCCCTTCCTCACTGTCTCCCTAAGACTCTTAGTTGGAATATAATTATGTATGCCTTTCAGTGTATTTTCACAAAAACATACACCCATTAAATTATCACCCAAAGCAAGAAATAAAACATTCCATCATCTCAGAAAGTTCCCCGTGTCCCTCTAGTCACCACTACCCGGAAAGCCAACAATGTTCGATGTCTGTCATTACCTGTTAGTTTAGCCTATTCTCATATTCACAATAGTGGAATTACTTGGTATGTGCATATGTGTGTGGTATGTATGTATTGTGTGTGCGTGTGGTGCATGCATGTGGTATGTATGTGGTGCATACATGTGGTATATATGTATATTATGTGTGTGTGGTATGTTTGTGTAGTATATGGTGTGTGTACATGGGTGTGTGGTATGAATGTGTATAGTGTGTGTGGTGTGGCGTGTGTGGTATATGCGTGTGGTGTGTGGTATGCGTGCTTGTGGTGTGTATGTGTTGTGTGTATAGGATGTGAGTGTGTGTGGGTATGTGTGGTGTGCTTGGTGTGCATGTGCTATGTGCATGTGGTCTCTTTCAGGGAGGCTCAGCCATAGGCATGTCAGTGCCGGTTCTGTGAGCAAACACCAGGTGGTTCATCAGGTAATAGACTTTTAGGTTGTTCCAGTTTAGGGCTTTGAAGAATAAAGCTCTATCCTTTTTTTTCTTACTGTTGTTATTGTGGTAAAACACAGATAATTGTTAGGTGTGCACAGCACAGTCCTACCCGATGTATTTGCAGTGGGTCTTTTTCATCTGCAAACCCAGAACTCTGTGCCCATTAAACAGCCTTCCTTCCCCCTCCCTCCCTCAGCCCTAGTTTCTATGAACATTTCTCCTGCAAGTCTTTTTATGGCCACTTTCTCTTACTTTTCTTAGGTAAGTACCCAGGAATGTGATTGCTGATAAATTACTTTACCTACGGTTTTCCTAATGGTTGTGCTACTTTACACTCTCACTAATGGTTAATGAGAGTTCTAGTCACTCTGTGTCTTGCCATAGTGGGTATTGTCTTTTTATTTTAGCCATTCCAATAGCTGTGAAGCATCTAGTTGTTTTGTTGCATATTTTAATTATTTACATGGCTGTTCCCATTACTAGACTGTAGGTTTCATACGGTTCATGCTGTAAGTAGCCATCTTTTTCTCTCATTAACCTTTCTTTTCTTACTTTGAGGGGGATATTTTTAAAAATTTTTTAAAAACTTGAAAATTATAAAACTGTTAAAAATCATAAAAATTATAAAAACTGTTAAAGATCCTCCCTCTGGGTCTGCGGAGGACACCTGACCTTCTCAGAGGAAAGTGGATGGCCAGGGCTCGCTCTGGGAGTAAGGCAGAGGTCTAGAGTGAGTGGCCAGCACTGTCTGCCACTTTGAAGTGCTGTTTGAAAGCTGCAGTTGTTTGGTATTTACAGCTTATGTTCTTCTACTTACTATGAAATTAACATCTCCTAGGCATTAACTCTTAGTAACTGTCACTTTTTGTTTTATATAATTTATGAAGTATCAGACTCTACTTGACTATGTCTCCAGTTTTGGACACTAATGCTGTTTTCAGTTTTTGCTGTTGTAAACGATACTATAGTGAACATAAGTGTGGGTTCTAAATTTCAAACTATCTTCCTTAAGGTTGATTTTTTATGAGTCATATTATTAATTACATTGATTAATAATTATGTGATGGTATGATTACTTTTTTTGTGTGTGAACAGGGTCTGTTGCCAGGGCTAGGGTGCAGTGGCATCATAAATATGCTCACAGCAAACTCTAACTCCTGGGCTCAACCGATCCTCCTGCCTCAGTCTGCCAAGTAGCTGAGACTACAGGCATGTGCCACTACACCCAGTTAGTTTTTTCTATTTTTAATATAGATGAGGTCTCTCTCTTGCTCAGGCTGGTCTAAAACTCTTAGCCTCAAGTGATCATCCTGGCTTGGTCTCCCAGAGTGCTGGGATTACAGGTGTGAGCCACTGCACCCACCTCTACATTATTAATAATAGTAGTTGTTGATTATTCATTGAAGTTTGATCCTATTTGAGGCTTTTGACATCCACTGTCCAGTTGCTTTGTAAAAAGTTGAGCCTATCAGTTTCGTCTAACACCAGTACAGCAGAGTGCTTGATTTTCCTTCTTTCCTCATTTTTCCTCTTTTCTACCTCCTCTTTTGTTCAGTTGATCATTAAGGTATGTTCACTTGGCAGATATTTATAGCGTACCTTCTACAGCCAAGGTACTGTGCTGGCCACAGGGTACAGAGATAACCACTGTTCAGGCAAGACAGAGATGACTGACCAAATGTATCACTACAACTAGTGATAAGGTTATAAAGAAAGCCACGTAGGGCTATTACAAGCTTTTTATACCCTCTGGCTTAATAAGAACAGTACTAGAGGAGAAAACAGCCCCTGGTTGTATGATCCTGTGACTTGGCTTTTCCAAGGCTCCAGGAGGGTGACACAGCTGTTGGCAAATGACAGAGGATGCTTTTGTGAAGTCTGGAGAGGGTGGGCTGGGCCTGGGTAGGGGACAGACTATAGACCAGAGATGTTACAAGCTTAGGCCTCTCCCTAAGTAATGGATCACTACAGTAAGGCTTAAAGAAGGGAGAGGGCAGTGACCTAATCAGATTTTGAGTACATTTGGGAGGGGACCATGATGGATCCTTAGAATCCAAGATGAGATTGTGAAGGTAGCCATGGAGAGTCCCCAGCCAGCATTTAGGAGTCTATTTTTTTCACTGCTAATTTTATGAATGAAATCATAAATTGTACTATATTTTCATGTCTTTATTTAGTGTGATTAAATATCTTCCAAAATGTTTGACAGGAACTTGTGCTTCTTTTTTTGTGAATTGTGTGTTTATCAGCTACAGTTTTATTGGGGCAGCATAGAGAGGACCCACTCTGGAACCACACTCTCTGTGCCTGAGTCTCTGCCCACTGATCACAAGCTGATCAGTGACCCTGGGCAGGACTGACTGTGTTCTGCCTCAGCCACCTCCTCTGTGATGCAGGGACAGTGCTAGTGCCTCTCTCTCATGAGGTGGTATGAGGGTGAAAGGAAGCCATAGTGCTGGCCACCTGGTGCTGCATGGTGTTCGACCATTCGGCGGTGTCCGCCTTTGAGCACATCTACACCTGCTAACTCTCTCCAGCGTCTGTGTTGTGACTGCAATTTCTGTATGTTTTCACACGTTTATGTATATAGAGTTACATTTTTAAAAGTTCTTTAATGTAAACATTTTCAAACACATCACTTTTTTTTAAGTATAAAAATTTATGTTGCTTGGTGCCTGTGGCTCAAGTGGCTAAGGCGCCAGCCACATACACCTGAGCTGGCAGGTTCGAATCCAGCCCAGGCCTGCCAAGCAACAATGATGGCTGCAACCAAAAAATAGCCAGGTGTTGTGGCGGGCGCCTGTAGTCCCAGCTACTTGAGAGGCGGAGGCAGGAGAATCACTTGAGCCCAGGAGTTGGAGGTTGCTGTGAGCTGTGATGCCACAGCACTCTACCCAGGGTGACAGCTTGAGGTTCTGTCTCAAAAAACAAACAAAAAAATCACTTAAATGCTTACTCTGTGCTAGGCACTGTCATGTGATCCTCTTAACCTGAGCACTCTGACCATCCAGTGGGCCAAATTAACACAGCCACAGCACTCTTGCAAGCCAGGCACCATTTAAACACTTAAATGTCTGAACTTCATAATCACAATAACTACTATCCTGTTTTAAAAAGATGAGGCCAGGTGCTGTGGCTCATGCCTATAATCTTACCACTTGGGTAAGATTGGGAGGCCAACATAGGATGATGACTTGAGGCCCGGAGTTTGAGACCAGTTTGGGCAACACAGCAAGACCTCATCTCTACAAACAATAAAAAATTAGCCAGGCGTGGCAGGAGACCCAGCTACGAGCGAGGGAGGCTGAGGATAGAGGATTGCTTGAGCTTGGAAGTTTGAAGTTACAATGACTGCCTTCTAGCTAGGGCAACAGAGGGAGACCCTGACTCAAAAAAATTAAAAAAAAAAAAAAAAAAAAAAGAATGCTTGCTTTGGCAGCACAAATACTAAAATTGGAACGATAGAGAGATTAGCATGGCCCTGGATGATGTACAAATCTGTGAAGTGTTCTATATTTTAAAAACAAAACAAAACAAAAAAGATCAGGAAACAGGTAGTGGTCAGGCAACCTCACCTGCAAGAAGAAGAGCCAGACCTGGAAGTAGGAGGGCCCCGTGGCCTGAACTCCCCTGCAGTGAGCTCACTTCCTGTGTCCAGCAGGCCCACACTCTTGATGGACTGAGATTATGTGTGCGCCTCTCTGTGAGGGTCCCTCCAGAGCCTTTTTATCTTCATGTCCCTCCCCAGCTCAGGGCTTAGCACTTTGTGAATGCTACTTTGATGTTTGTTAAATGAAACTGGGATGGGAAATTGCGAAGCAGATATTGGCCTTAGGGAGGGGAAGGCGCGGTCAGTTTTACTGTTCTCTGGTCAAAATCTAACCCTTTCTAAAAACTGATACTAGCCTTTCACCATTAACAAATATTGATTCTCCGGTGGCGCCTGTGGCTCAAGGAGTAGGGCGCCAGCCCCATATACCAGAGGTGGTGGGTTCAAATTTGGACCCAGCCAAAAACTAAAAAAATTGATTCTCGCTGGATAAAAGATTTAAACTTAAGACATGAAACATAAAAATACTAGAAGAGAGTGCAGGGAAAAAAAGAAATTGAAGAAATCGGCCTGAGAGAATATTTTATGAGGAAGACTCCCCCAGGCAATTGAAACAACACCAAAAATACATTACTAGGATCTGATCAAACTAAAAAGCTTTTGCACAGCCAAGAGCCCAGTAAGTAAAGCAAACAGACAACCTTCAAAACGGGAGATTTTTGTAGGTTATGCTTCCAACAAAGGTCAGATAACTAAAATCCACAGAGAACTCAAACTAATCAATAAAAAAGAACAAATAACCCCATTTCTTTCTTTTTTTTTTTTTTTGAGACAGAGCTTCAAGCTGTTGCCCTGGGTAGAGTGCTGTGGCATCACAGCTCACAGCAACCTCCAATTCCTGGGCTCAAGCAATTCTCCTGCCTCTACCTCCCAAGTAGCTGGGACTACAGGTTCCCGCCACAACACCCAGCTATTTTTTGGTTGAAGTCGTCATTGTTGTTTGGTGGGCCTGGGCTAGATTCGAACCCACCAGTTTAGGTGTATGTGGCTGGCGCCTTAGGTGCTTGAGCCACAGGCGCCGAGCCAAAATAACCTCATTTCTATGTGGGCAAGAGACTTGAACAGGGCGGCGCCTGTGGCTCAGTTAGTAGGGCGCTGGCTTCATATACGGAAGGTGGCAGGTTCAAACTCGGCCCCAGCTGAACTGCAACCAAAAAAAAAAAAAAAAAAAAATAGCAAGGCGTTGTGGTGAGCGCCTGTAGTCCCAGCTACTCGGGAGGCTGAGGCAAGAGAATCATCTAAGCCCCAGAACTGGAGGTTGCTGTGAGCTGTGTGACGCCACAGCACTCTACCAAGGGCAATAAAGTGAGACTCTGTCTCTATTAAAAAAAAGAAACTTCTCTGATAAAGACAGGCACATGGCCTACAAACACATGAAAAATGCTCATGATCCTTTTTTTTTGTTTTTTTTTCAAATACATGTATTTTATTATACTTCATTACATTATTTCCCCCACCCCACCCCTCCGTGGTAAGACAGAATTGATTTACAGAAAATACAGAAAACACCAAAGCTCCTGGTAGAGGGAGAGACTTCAAGTGGGGAGAGAGATGCTCTCTCCGTTCCTCTCCCGGTCTTTCCCCATCTCCTCCTCTAGGCCTCTAGCCTCAGGGTATATATAGGTGTATGGGTTCCTTGGCCAGGAAACAAATGAATACAGTCCCTTCCACCAGGGGCA
>CAUYRH010127062.1:0-72526 GCA_963574655.1 Perodicticus potto | reverse complement strand
ATGATAGAGTAGGAGGAGCATTGGAGATAGAGTAGGAGGAGCATTGGAGATAGAGTAGGAGGAGCATTGGAGATAGAGTAGGAGGAGCATTGGAGATAGAGTAGGAGGAGCATTGGAGATAGAGTAGGAGGAGCATTGGAGATGATAGAGTAGGAGGAGCATTGGAGATAGAGTAGGAGGAGCATTGGAGATGATAGAGTAGGAGGAGCATTGGAGATAGAGTAGGAGGAGCATTGGAGAGGTGTTGATCAAAGGATACAAAATTTCAGTTAGTCAAGAGAAAGAAATTCAAGAGATGGTGACTACGTTTACTAACAATGTGTTGAATACTTGAAAAATGGCTGTACTTGAAGAAGATAAGTATGTTAGGTAATGAATATGTTATTTAACTTGAGTTAGCCATTCCATGATGTATAACATATATTAAAACATCATGCCATAAACCATAAATATGTACAATTTTTATTTGCCATGGAAACACATGTCCAAAAAGAAAAACAAAAATAAAAAAATCTCATGACTTTTAATATTACCTAAAGTCTATTCAGTCTCAATTCTTACCTCCAGTTTCTCTATTGAAAATGCACTAAGAGCACCAATTGGTACTGGATACTTTTAAAAAACTAACGCCTTGAGGTAAGAGTATAGTCTTCAACAAAGCCATCAAAGTACAGTACAAAGGTTGTCCAATTTTTAAAGCTTAGCCACATAAGTATTAAAGATTTGTTTGAATGTCTGTAATGAACTTATCACCAATTCTGTTTCTTTCCAAAAGCAGTAGAGAACTTTAACTATGTCTACAAAGAAATTCAACTGGTCTATTAATCAAATTCACCTGGGCGATTATGACCCTCCACTGCACGTGTGTAATCCCTGTGTGTTAAGCGTGAGCATCCTAATGTGATATGTCAGGAGCCTTTCAGTGGCTGTCCATTTCTTCAGAACAAAAGTGGACGACCTGGTTCAGAAGAGCCCTTGAGATATGGAGAAAGGGGGAGAGGGAGAAGGAGTGAGGTTTCATCTCTCACTCCCTGTTAACAACCACGTGGAGCTGCTTTAATTTCCTGGACTGGTCGTTTCTCTCATGCTTCTGAGTTCTTCCCCATATTCTTCCATCTACCAGAAATCTCCCTGCCCTCTTTTCTTGGCTCATATTAGATGTGACTCCATCAGAGAAACATTCCCTGATCCTCCCAGTGCATTTCTTTGTTTCACAATGTTTATTTGCTGCTATGTACTCCTAGGGCCTCTTGTGTGCCACACCACACACAGCTATGTGGGCCATGTGTGCTTATCCGCCTCCCATGGAAGAGTGGGTGTCACTGAAGAAGAGCATTTCTACAAAACTCAAAATATAGTGAGATGCAAAACTATGCAAAAATGCATTTAATTATAGCCCTCCTTCAAGCATTACAAAAGCGATCTGTGTAAACAAAAATATTTGCATCCCTATATTTTGAAATTTAAAAAAAATCCCCACGAATAAATAGATTTTTCTTTTGGGTGGAGTTTCAGTTGAAAAGACAAGAAGAAATAGAGAATGTAAAGAAAGCCTCACATCATTTACATGGTGACACAGTCAGAGAACAGGGTAGTAAATTCTGCCTGCCTGCATGTTTCTAGGGAAGTTTAAATAATTTCGTTGTTTCTTACTCACTGAAAGAAAACTAAATGCTGCAAAAAAGGCAAAAGCATCCATCCACAGATCTGGAGAAGAACAGGCAGTTGACAAATATGTGCTGAATGAAAAACTCAAAAAGACTGCAATATCATGTATACCATTTCCTTATTATTTTAATATTATAAATTTTAATTTATAAATTAAACATGGTAAATTATAATCTATTATTCTATATCCATGGTGTTCAGCTTTAGCTAAGATATAATTTTAGTATATTAGAATTACTATAGGAATTTTTTAAAACATTGTTGTTTGGGTCTCATCACAGACCAATTAAATCAAAATCCCTAGGAACAGAGCCCAGCCATAATAAAGCCCGGGTTATTTTTTAAAGTTCCTCAGGTGGGCTTATTGGGCAGCTCAATTTGAGATTTTCCTGTATTATGGAAAGTATACCAATTGTGGAAAATGATTGCCTTTAAAATATTAGTATAAGATGGAGACTACCCTTTTAAACTTTTCTTGAAACTTTTTAAGTATCTAAGAGTAAATAAAATGATTCAAAAATGAGAAAGAATGTTTACCATATTACCCTATACCAAAAAGTCCATTTTTTGCAGAAATATTTGTGAGTATTTGCCCTTTATAGTAAACATTATCATAAGAGGAAGCTTCTCTGTTTGAAAATAATTGATGGAGATACTTCTTAAATGATTAAGTTGTATTGCCGGGTAGTCTCAGTTTCTATTTTCAGATGGCAATAACAGGACTTTATTTTCTTTGTAATTGTGAGAGCGGAAATAACTAATGCTTTAGTTTGGTCCCTGAATGCTATCAGAGTCATTATACACAAATCCATGCAGCAACAGAAAAAGTTACACACAATGTTATATACTGGTCATGGATATTTTTCTGTATGGAAAATATGCAATGTAGTAAATATAGTAATCATTTATACTATGTTGTGGCATTTGACCCTTAGAAAACCATCAGTAAATATTTGCATTTTTTTGTTTTGTTTTGATTTGGTTTTGGTTTTTGAGACAGAGTCTTACTATGTCTCCCTAAGTAGAGCGCTCTGGCTTCATAGCTCACAGCAATCTCAAACTCTTGGGCTCAAGCGATTCTCTTGCCTCAGACTACCAAGCAGCTGGGACTACAGGCGCCCACCACAATGCCTGGATATTTTTAGAGACAAGGTCTCGCTCTTGCTCACGCTGGTCTCAAACCTATGAGCTCAGGCAATCCCCCTGCCTTGGCCTCCCAGAGTGCTGGGATTACAGGTGTGAGTCACCGCACCTGGTCAGTAAATATTTGTTGAATGGATGACAAAAAGTCTTCCTACTCGTGAGTAAAAAGAAATGAATACGTATTTTTTCTTTTCTTTTTAAACAAAGTATCATCGAAAACTTGATTATTAAAACATAAATATGCTTTTATGCAACTGGATCTGAATAGCACATAAAATTCCAAACTATAATTAAATGATCACGGGCATCTCTTTCTGCTATACAATCTAAGATGCTATGGTCAAGATTAGAAACCACTTTAAAACTTAAAATGAGTAGTACACTATAGATAAGTCTAGTAAGATGTAATTAAATCTGATGATATGTTGAAACAAATAGAATATGATAGATGGAAGGAAGACTTAATAAGGAGTTTTTATCATTTTTCATGATATAGAAAAAAATGTAGAAAATAAAGCCAGAGTCCTTAACATGCTGTTTTATAAATAGTAATAATATTTGCTTTTTTTTGCAAAAAAAAGTATGTTTTACTATCCCTCAGTTGGCCAACCACCCCTCCCAGTGAACAATTTCCATTATACTCTACATTCACCACACCACCTCAGCCCATGAGTGATCACGGCCAGCATACCACCTTGGAAACTCACATCCAGCTCCCATCACTGGAGTCACAGGTTAAACTTGTTGTTGTTTACAAACTGACTTATACCAATCGTACATATTAATAGAACTTAGATAATTAAATCAAATGTTAGAGAAAAACAATTTTTCTACAAAATCTAAGGTAAATGCTTTGAAACATCTCAACAAAGGTGAGGCACCAAAAATAATACCCAAGTAGATATGGTCGAGACAATTATAACAGACTGAAAAAATAGTTAAAGTTTAAAAAGGTTCTCTTAAACACGATTGTAAGAGGGACTTTACCCAACAAATGCAACCAGTGTGACATGGTTTCTTGTACCCTCAATGAATCCCCAACAATAAAAAAAAAAAGGTTCTCTGTGCTGAGGATAATTTCTCTTTAAGATGATACACAAAATAAAATATTATACAGCTATAGACATTTTAGGATAGATACACACATATAGTACAGGATATATTGATATTGTTTGTGTGAAAACGCCGATTTAGCTTCTAATCAATGGACCCATATTCATAGAAAATATCTTGGCTCCATCGCCAAAGGTATCAAATGACTTTCCAAGTGTTAATTGCATTGTCATTTTTATGATTCTCACTTTTTTAGAGATGGGGTCTCGCTCTGGCTCAGACTGGCCCTGAACTCATGAGTTCAAGGGATCTACCTGCCTTGGATTCCCAGAGTGCTGGGATTACAGACCTGAGCCATTGTGCCCAGCCCTACTTTTAATTTTTATGGATATAAAATAATTGTTTATATCTATGGAGTACTTGCATATTTTGATACAAGCATACAACGTGTAATGATCAAATTAGAATAATTGGGATATTCCTCACCTCAAACAACTAATTTCTTTGTGTTAGAAACATTTTTAATCTCCTCCTCTAGTTATTTTGAAATATATATATATTAATATGATAAAATTTTAACTATAGTCATCCTACTGTGGTCCTAAATAGGAAAGCTTATTCCTTCTACCTAACTGTACTTTTGTACACATTAAATAACTTCTCTTTATCTCCTTTCCCTGATTCCCATTTTAACCCACTCATGACATCTGATAAGATTTAGGACTTAGAATATTTACATTTTATTAATTGCTTGCTTAAATATTTCCCAATATTTAAACAAGAATACCATTTTTATTTTAGTAATTTATTGTCTACAAATCAATAATTATATATGCATATAAGACACGGTCACTTTAAAATTACACAAATAATAAAACTAACTGATGGTGTCTAATCAATAAGTGGAGGGGTGAGTCATAGCTCACAGCTCTTCCAAGCTGCAATAGTAGATTGGGCTGCTGGCTTCTGCTGCTGAAAATGTGTCCCCACCAGTCTGACGTCCATTCTGGCAAACATATACTGATTGTAATCTCCTGAGAATGCTAAACTGCCTGGTATCCCCTGCTGTGTCTTACAAAGTAAAGTTAGAACAGCAAAGGTTAAGGAAACAAACCACGAGTCCAAAATGTCTCAGAAATTTCTACAACAGTAACTCTTCCTTTACCAACTGCTGTCTCTCTACACAATAATGTTATTTTTACCTTGGGGTAAAGAACTCAAAAAGAGGAATAGCCAAGGAAACTTTGTTTGATCAAAAAGAAATCACATAGCTGCTCACATGGCACATGATATGAATCCAATTGATGTGAAATTACCGTCAGCTGTGTCCGGGTAACTCAACTGTTAACATTTAGATGGTGATAATATTAAATTTAACTTTATTACTTTTACCTAACTATTGTGTTGGGTCTTGTGCTGTTTGATATCATCAGTTAGTAGTTCCAAATTATTTTTAGTGAATCTATAGACTTTAGAAAATGATATTGAATATGATGCTTCCATAAAAATCAGTAAAGGGCACTGGTTAAATGGGGTTATTTTTGCGGCTGAAATTAGGTGAAAAGAAAAGAGACTATACCTAACAAATGCAATCAGTGGAACCCAGTTTCTTGTACCCTTAATTAATCCCCAATGATTAAAAAAAAAAGAAAGAAAGAAATTAGGTGAAAAAGGTTCTTTCATAAAATTTCTGTTAAACTACTTTAAATAAAACCAAGGTTGGTTATGTCAAAGTCGTTAAGAACATTGGCTTTGGAATCTAGCAACCTAAATTTGAATCCTAGATCTGACCTCTGTGGCTGACATGTAGGAATTTTATTCCTTAATATTAATTACTATTATAACAAAATTAATAATAGATTATGTGAAAAAGAAATGATCGAAAAATCTCTTCCCAAAGAGAAGTGTAAATGTAAGAATACTCCCATAATGATATAAATAAGTCTTTTTTTTTAATCCTTACCCCCAAATTCCATTTCACAAAACAAACTTACAATTTTAAGAGAAGCCAATTCAAAGTGAAGCACACAGTAAAGAAAAAAAGCATTAAAACATATACCATTAAAGCTACCGCTTTAGCTAAAAGGGTATGTGTTTATTTAATGTGATAATGATTTCTTACTATCTTCACCGAAAGTAGAAATGCTGTTATGTCTTATATTTTTTATTGACTTTTCACCTAAAAACTTGAATTCTAAGCGCAGTGATTTTTGTTGGATCAATGCTCAGCTAGAAAGTGTAGAGAATAGTAAATACCAGAAAAAAATAACAAAAAGTTCACAGAGGGTTCCTAAAGGAGTTTTCATCCTACCCAGGGCTAGATGTGGTGGAGAGAGCTGACCTTATATCTGATTTCTGACAAAGTATCTGGCAGCTTATTTAGAGACAGCAGTCAAAGTATTTAAAGACAAATTAGAGAAAACTAATTGCTATTCTTTTTAAATATAGATCTTTATGTTTAAAGCCATTCCTTCTGAGTAGTATTTGCGAACCTGACATCTCTTTGAAAATGTACAAGTTCCACAGTTTTGCTGATGCAAAAGACAAATTTATTTTTTACAAAGCCTGAGTCCCATTCTCCATTCCCACTAAATTAAGTCATTTATGGGGAGGAACAATGGTTTAACCACTGATGACTCTTTAATACTCAGCACGGAACTCAGCACACATTTTACGTCTGATAAATAATGAAGGAAAGAGTTAGTAAAAGAAATGCATGGAAGAAAAGTGGGTCCCAGATAGCAAGAGGCAAAAGCTCGCCACCTACTGGTAACTTCATAAAAATGCAATGAACCTATAGGACTAAAAAGAATGCAGAAAAGTTGAGAGAAAACTTAATTTCTAAGAATAAACGTGAAGGGTCCATCTCACCTAGTGGAAAGGCTTCATTTATTGGGATTTACACATTGTTTTGAAGATGTCGGTTGAAATGGCATACAAGTTAGGTCCTTAATGCACAGATTTTCTAGGTATAGTAATTATACTGTAAGAAGCAGCCATTAATATTCAGCCATACAGGGACCTACAAGTATGGTGCTAGACAGTGAAAAGACCTTTCTCTTATGTAATTTATTAAAGCTGTACTTTAAATCTTTAAAAATGTTGTGATATACTGGCCAAAATTTTTAAAATTCTGCTTGAGGAAACAAGCAGTACTATTCTCTCCCATCTAAATTCTGTATCCTGTGGGTCATTAATAAATCATTAATAATTAATAAATCAAACAAGCAGTACTATTCTCTCCCATCTAAATTCTGCCTGTGCCCTGCGGGTCATTAATAAATCATACTCCACTATATTTTAAATAGCACATTAAACCAACCATGTTCCATCACTTCCATTTATGTCAACAGAAACTTACTGTCAACCTAAAGAAACAAAATTCCTTTCTTTTTCCTCATATCTATCAAAACAACCATGTGGTCTCAAACTCGGTATGCACCATTCCTAGCTTGGAGCATTTACTAGAACCTCATTCAGAATTCTTCCTTTGTTGATTTGTGGTCCTACTGTCTCTGAAGTACATCAAATCTTTTACTGTGGTTCTACTTTTCTACTTTATAAGGAAAAATGAAACAGCCATTGTTCTTAGAGTTCCTGCTTTAAGTAAAAAGTTAATGAGTGAATTAATGCAAATATAAAGACATTTCTACTTTCAGCTAGAAGCCCCACCCTCCCACCCCTCTCAGGAGACCTTCTTTAAGCTTTTGCTCCTGCTGAATGATCCCGAACCTTTAGGAGTCACTATTATCAACATCTTTACTCTCATAGAGTTTCAATAGCAAACACAGTGGTGATGATAATCTCTCCTAAAGAGCCAGCAGTTGTATTCAGAACAGTGAAAATTTAAATATGCACTCTTTCATGGTACACTCACAGTTCATCTACTAAGCAATGCAGCTCTCTTTTTGAATAAAAAATAATACTCAGGGATAAGGTGCAAAGTTAAGTAGGAATTGCTCCAACTGGCTGCACATTTGGCTGCACGTGTGAGTGAGCACAGCTTTAGAAGGATCTGGGTCTTTCCAGAAGCTGGCCTGACCTGGCTAGGATAAGAAGCTTGCAGTAGGGAGTGTGTTACCACTTTGTCAGCAGTAGATGTCACACGCAACTAAAGAAAAAGGTCAGAGGAGCCAGAGAAAAGAAGCCAGTCACAGAAAAAGGAACTAAATCCTATAAAACTATTCAGACATTTTATATGGATTTACATTGAGTAAAAGCAGCTAATACCTCTGAATTCATCATGAAAATTCATTTATTTCTGTACACTTCTATGGACATCCTACAATCCATTCAACAAAAAGTTCCAAACTAAAAGTTCTAAACATTTGGTGGATGAAAAAGTATTGTACACTTATGTGGCTTGAGAGCCGAGAGAGCAGCGCCGAAGCTCACCGGTCACTGGTACTCACCGTGGTGGTGGTGGTCACCTCCTCAGTTACAACCTTCAGAGTGTCAACCACGGAGATGTAGCCCAGACGCTTAGCAATCGCCAAGGCAGTGTTGCCATTCTGAAGACAGAGTGAGAGAAAGGGAGTGAGAAATGAGAGGGAGGACTGAGATGGGAGCCAATGAGATCACCCGCGGCTCTGCATGAGCCAGCATTTCTTTCCAAAACAAGGCACCGCTTCGGAAAATCACTAGTTTTTACCATTACGTCTAAATCTGTCTTTGTAACTTCTTTAGACTATAGCCCAGGTCACCATGGTAACACAACAAGCTTGCATCTGCCTGCTCTTTTTACTAAGAAGCGCTTGACGCTTTAACCCTAAGGTTGTCAAATATCTTCTGCAAATCCTGTATTGTGCTTAGGAAAGAACCTCTTGATGCCTCCAAAAACTTTTTGCAAGTACCAGATACACACTTATTCCTCCTCATCAGAGGTCAGGCCATCCGCTGCAGGTAAGATGTTACTGGGGCGGGGAGCACAGTAACATACTTAGCTACAGCTGTGCAGACGCTCACTACGCACCAAAGTGACATGAGCAAGCAAGCAGGCTGCAATCCCAGGCCACTGGGGGATCCTGGTTTGTTTAATTGCACAGCTTAGTTTACATTTCAATGGCTCCACAACCCAAGGAGCTTTGTCTAAGCCAGCAGCACCCTTAACCGAGGCTGCTTAAGCAGGCGGGGAGGAAGTGGTTTGATTTCTTGCCCACATCTGAGAGCCAGCTGTAAGCAGAGCACGTTCCAGCAATCCCCAAGCAGGAGGGCCCGCTCTCTAGAGAGAGCCAACGAAGTCAGGCCAACTGCTTTCCTCGGGGCAAGCACTCCCGGGAAGTCACGCTGACTTCTGGAAAGGCTTTCCCCCAATCTGGGGCATTCCAGAGTCCAGGGCTTATTTAAGGACCATGTTTCTGAACTCAGCTCAGACAAGAGGCCATGGGGCTAGAGTAGAAGAAGGAAGCATGGTGGGGGACAGCCAGCTCTGCCTTACCGCGGTGGTGGCGTTGGGCTTGGCCCCGTGCTGCAGCAGGATGTTGATGATGTGCGTGTGGCCCTGCTGCGCAGCCTGGTGCAAAGGCGTGTAGCCATTCTGTGGACAACAGTGACGGCGGGCAGAGGGAGAGGAAAATCCCATTAGCCTTCAGTTTGAATTGCAGAGTCTTATTTACAACAAAATCATCGCTAATGCTTTGTTTATTTGGAGCCCAAGATTACCCGAGACCCATTTCTCAGCAGCAAACACTCCCTCACACCTTATGGTCTACTAAACAGAGCAGAGACCAGTTCCTGCAACAAGTTTAACGGGCTCCAAATGCTAACTAGAACTATTTTAACCAACTCGCATTTAAAACTGGGTATGCTGAGAGGAGGTTTTAATGGGAGAGGGCATCATCGCCATGATTTCTTCCCTGAGAAACAAACAAGGGATGGTAAAACTTTTTAGCTGAAGATTTCACAGGGTCACACAAACCACTGCATGTTCACATCACTTTCCTATAATTAACCTTTGGCTTTAGCTTTAGGGACTCTTACTCAAGGAAAGTAAACCTCACTAGTCCTATATTCCATTCTGAGCACAGCTTTGGTCAAAGACAAGGATACACATGTGTTTCAGTGAGTGGAAGCCTTCCCTGAAGCTGAGTGGTCCCCCTTCGATAAAGAAAAGGTCTTTACTAGATTTGGGGCATTCTGGTCTAAACTTCCATGCGGGTGGAAGCTCTGTAAGCCCTGACTCGTGGGGAATTGCTGGTAAGGTTAGCAGGCGGCCAGTCTTGCTCAGAACCGTAGAGGGTGGTAGTGTAACACAGGTTGGTCCCATCATCGCAAATCGCATTTGAATCCTTGGAAGTCCAAGGAAACAGTAACAGTGACCACTCATGAAGCATCATTTCGTCCAGGTACTGGACCTTGCAGTTATTGCCTCTTCATCACCGTGCTGAAAATGAGGGTCCTTGACTCATAGTAGGTGTCTCATAAATAATGGCTGATTCAATAAGCAATGAACAAATGATAATGTAAATGAATATTTTTTCTGCTCATTTCAGACATGATGAAATTGAATACAACAAAGTTTATTAATTTCTCTATAATCATTCCAGAGTCAGTTGCTGGGTAGAAGACCACAACAAGCAATGGCCATCAGAACTACTCCTTAAAAATGTACTGGCCCCACCCCTAATACAATTTTATCTATATATTTTAGATCCAATTGTCCTGGGCTCTGAGTTTGAGTGGCCCACTCACACCCTAAGTTGATAAGAGTGTACACATAGTATAATACCCCTGTTAGCCAAGGTCACTGCTGCCTCATGGCCAAGATGCATGCTTGCTTAACGTGTCTATGTGGCACATCTATCTATATATGTGGGCGCCACATTACTCTTTCTATTCATTCACTGTGGCGTTTCTGTACTTAGGAATGTACCCGTAAGTATGAGGGTCCATCTACCTCTGAGTGTCCCCAAGTCCAGCACATCCCCACCTCTGCCACGCTGGGCGCCTTACATGTGCTATACGTATATGCCTACAAAGGAATGACCCCAGGAAACCCGGAAATATAAATCAACTACAGGGACTCTGAGAAAACTATAGCTATTGCAGGGAATCTGTTCTCAAATCAGGTAATCCAGGGGCATTTGAGGAGCACACAGTACGTGATATTTCTTCTAAAATTTCCTCCTTTCCATTATGTTTATGTGTTTTATCAACTGAATTTACTTCTTTCCAGTATCCATCAAGTTAAATCATTCAACAAGCATCTCCTAACCATATACTAAGTACTAAATAACTCTAAACATTAAATTATATAATAAATAATACATTAAAATACATAAGATAAGTAAATATAAACTACCTAAAAATATATATGTTATGCACTCAATAGATCACAGTACATACATAGAGCCCCCCGTGGACACTGTGACCAGAAAAATGTCCCCCAGGACTGGTTTGACCTAATCTTTACCTGAAATCTCTGGGGAATAACAATATTTCTCTAAAGTTTTTGCATGTACGTGTGGATGAATCTTTAATCCACTGTCACAAGCTAGAACTCTAGAGACCCACCTCTTTTGCCAACTATTCACAAATCCCCAAACCTCTCTAAACCCCAGTTTTCTCATTTGTAAAATGAAAAAAACACAATTTCAAGTTAGGTGAAGGATCAAATAAGTTGTCTGTGAAAATATTTTCATTTTTAGTCTTGATAATTCCAGCAAAGATTATGGTAGGTTTTTTTTTCCCCTTCCATGAAGAGCTCTATAACCTTTGCAGTATATTTTATAAAGAAATTCCTTATATATGCTATATCTGAACCCTTTTCACAAGTTTAACATATAATTAACCAAGTCTAGTTTGCCTCAAGCTGCCATGACAGGGTTTCATTCTAATTTTAAGCAACTAATAGTTCCACAAAATAAGTTCACTTTCCCAAATCTTTTATGCCAAGTCATGAATGTTCAAGGAGTAAAGTTCATCGATATGTTTATGTTTTCAAAGCAATGAAACAATTTTTAGTATCTACTAGTTACTACAGTTACATATGAGTTGTGAGAAGGAACATGTAAATTCTCCTCTAGAGATAACAATTCATTTGAAAAAATTCCAAGGAGTTTATTGGAAGACTGCCTTTCAGGGTATATATCTATCTATGCCTCTGAAGATAAGTGGCTCCAAATATGACAGTAAAAGTTCTACATAGTTCGCATAAAAAAATAAAACTAAAATGTTAAAATCAGATTTTTCTCTAAATCAAATGGTCATTTAATGAGCATCAAACTGCGGGGAGGACACTGATACTCTCTGGATCATATAGTTTCAGCTGCTAATTATTACAACTAATTTGACAATCCAACACTAGACAAAAAAATACGATAAACAATTCCAAGGTCTACTAACCTCTTATTATTTGTTACATTTTGCATTTCAAGATAATATCTGGATTCCAACAAGAATACCTTTCCTGAAATACTTACATGTGAACTAGCTCAGCAAAAACGATGTTGGGGGTAATAAATATTATATTAGAGCTTTTAAATAAGTGTCAAGTTCAATTTCATGAGAACTCAAGAATTGGTCAGAAACTAGGCAGAAGCTCTTCTCACTAGAGGAAGATTACAATTTGAATCTCGAATGTTAGCAGTATTATTTATAATTACAGAGTAATTTTAAATTAGCTTATAAATGTTTATGTATAGAAATGATTTTGTCTCTGCTTCCAAGAGAATATAAAAAGGAAGACTGACTCATAAAATTTAGATATATTTTTAATTAGTACATTATGAGTGATGTCTTTGAAAACTCCTGAATGTACTCACACACATTGACTTGAGCCCACTCCCATTGCTATAATTAGAAATTTCTAATATATAAACTTTAAAAAATCGCAAACGGATATTTCTTTGAACCTAAGCACCTGGAGCTGCATGTTATATTATGCATAATAGCCACAGTAATATTACTCATTTCTCTTCACCTTGAACCAATCTGAGTGTAGTGTGTCATGTTCCGACCTTGCTTTGCTGAGTAGGATACTTCAGACATGACCTGTGGGATCAGGTCAGCTCTCCATTCTTCCTGAGAACTTCCCTCATAGGCCTTACACATTATTGTCTCACTGAACACAACCACGTGACATTCCCAATGTGGCAGAGTTCAATAAGAATGAAAGGCACGCAGTCTAGGTCTGTGTATTTTCTCATAAGAGAATGAGGGATTGGGCGCAGAGGGCAAGGCCCTGAAACAGGGAAATCTGCCAGAACATCAAGGGGTTCGAGCAGGCATCCATTGTATCCTGCAGTGAATTGTTAAATCAACATAACTTTATAATAGAAGTAGTTCTGAAGCTAACCTACATGGCTGTCAAAGGTTGTTATAACAAACTACATAGCCTCTTCAAAGTCACTGTAGAAGAACAAAAAAAAAAGGAAAAATAAAATAATGCACCTGTAGCTCTGGTAAACTAGTAAAGTGTAGACATGACTGGATCTTTTTGGTTATAGAAATGCTATTTATTTTTTATTTGTAGCCAACTTTTATTTTTATGCCAAGGGAAACATATAGGGTGTTTAGGACTAATGTACTGGGCAATTTGCTACTTACTGAGAGTAACAAAATCCCAAAAAAGCAAGCAAAATTATCTGTACTTTTTGAAAAGTTTTATTCAGCAATAAGAACATAATTTTTCATAGTTAAGGAAGTATGAAAAATTTGTTGAATTTTGAAAGCTGAATACATACAGTGTTGGATCAAGGCACACACAGGACTGGCCAATGGGCATATAATGCACTCTGGTTAAGAAAACATAAAATCATGGCAACTGTAAAGTGATATGTTTTGCTTTGTTTTGTTTTGTTTTGAGACAGAGTCCCACTATGTCGCCCTGGGTAGAGTGCTGTGGTGTCACAGCTCACAGCAACCTCAAACTCTTGTGCTTAAGATTCTCTTGTCTCAGCCTCCCATGTAGCTGGGACTACAGGCATCTGCCACAATGCCTGGCTATTTTTAAATTGTAGTTGTCATTGTTTGGAGGGCCTGGGCTGGATTCAAACCTCCAGCTCCGGTGTATGTGTCTGGCGCCCTAATCACTTGAGCTATAGGCGCCAAACCAGTGATGTGGTTTTTAAACAATAGCTCACAATTCAGTAAAAAGCTAGAAAGAAATATTAGAAGTTCATTAGGTACTATCTGGAAAATTGTGCAAGTCATTTACTGCCTTGATTTGCTAATAGAAAATGAAAACGATTACAAGTATTTTACCTTGGTTTTGGCGTTAACATTGGCTCCCTGCTTCAGAAGAAAGTTGACCATTTTCACATTTCCATAGTGACAAGCCACAATTAAAGGAGTGTAACCAAGCTGTAAATAATAATAATAAATGACAGCTTGATAAATAAAGTAGAACTTTCACTATTCTGGTGGTTAATACTCTAAGCGTAGAGTGATTAGGTAGTTACTTTCAGTTTTGTAGGAAGGGCAGAAATTCAACTTGAGTGTAGAAATATTATTTAGCAAATTATATTTGTATCCGTGGCCACAAGGAACTTAACACCAGCAACAGAGATCAGACACATGTGTAACTTAACCTGACAAAAAACTAAGAGAGACACAAATAATACGATCTGAAGATAGTAAAGAGAGATTGATTCTGGTAAGTTCAGGAAGAGATAGAGGAAAGATGTAACTACAGTGGTTTAAAGGATGGGTAAGAATTTAATGGCATAAAGTGGAAAAACCCATTTTTAGACCAAGGGCATGAAGGCAAGCAAGTGCAGGGAGAAAACAGCAAGTCAAACAGATGAGCTAAAGCAACAGGGGAAAGAGGAGACTTGAGCCTACAAAGCTTCAGTCTTCATGTGATTATCCTGATACTATACTGTCCATTTGGACTTGATTCCAGAAGGAAATGGAGAACAACTATAGATGTGTGTGCAGGAGTTTATACTTTAGAATGGACACAGTGTGACCCAAATTGGGGCTAGCAGAAATCATCCAAGCCATGATTTGTCACGGTCTTGACAGTGATTTGCTTTACCTTTGTATGAGCATCCCGGTCAGCCCCATGCTTGGTGAGAATCTCTGCAACATTCACTTTATCTTCCTGGGCTGCAAGGTGTAAGGATGTGAGTCCACGCTATAGAAAGAATGGAACCAAAGGGGTACAATTGAAGAAAAAAATACATTGCATCACCTGCAATATCATGTCTTTTAAAAATCCTGGGAAACTCATAGCCTCTCCCTAGAAATTGCATCTTTTGATATCTAACATAAACTCTTTAAGTTAATGACTTTTCATTCAAGACCCATTCTCTAAGTTAGTCAACAGTTTTGATGAATTACATTTTCATTTTCTATATTAGGTACTTCCATTATGATGTTGGACTTCAATATAACTCAGGTAATAAGCTTCCAAAGTATATTCTTTTCAAACCCATTTGGGCCTCCTATTGAATCTATTTATTTACTTAAATAATTGATTAACCAACTACTACATTTACTTCATATCCATAACCATAATCTATATTTTAGCAATGAAATATCACTTAAAATATAAAAAAAAATATGGAGTTACAGGAAATGAGTTCAAAATAGTTTTCTCTAGCACTCAAAGAGAATATACTTTCTTGAGCATTCCCAGTAAATGCTAAATTTTTACAGAAGTAATTCCATCCCAGCCCTGCTCGCCATTGCTTTGCAGGCCTGCTGTCCTGCCTTAGCAGGTAGGCTGACAGTGGTAAGCTATGTTCCTCAATGCTCATGTTCATGGTACTAACTTCCGGAAATCAAAAACACTCTGACCTTTAAAAAAATATAACTGACACTGACAGGAATCCATTCTACAACTGGAAAAGGGACCTTTTATTTGAGGGTCTGAGATTTTTTAATCCTTAAAGCCTTTTGTGTGAGGTTAGCTTTGAGTTTCATAAACTATCAGGGTAAGATAATAGACATACCCTTTTGCATTACGTTACTTCTAAAGAAATATTATTTAATCCCCATGTATAAAAAACCTGAGTATTGGGATAAAATAATCCTTGCTTTTCTTGATTTTCTCCATCTTAAAATAGCAAACAAAAAAATTTCACTTTACAAAGACAGTTGACCTGTTAAAATATCACTGAAGTGATCATTAAATGAAGAGATAATCAAATCTCAAAGACAATTCTGATGGCATTTCAAATACACATGCCTTTTTCTGCTCTATTTTCAGAATGGATTTTCTACAACATAAAACTACAAACCATTATGAAAAATCTCTATAGTTTTCTCTGGTAAACTTGCATATCCGAATCAAATTATGTTAACCCTTTTAATAAACCAAGAAAATAAAAGATACTGAGTTATTCTCAAAAAAAGTAATTTATTTCCTAAAACACACTGGTAGACTCAATAAACGGCTTTATCTTATGGTGATTGATAAGGAATGTAATGTCATTTCTATATAACAGTTCTTACAGAGAAATAATTATTTAGGAAGTATGTAATTATTTGTTTTTTTCAAAAGCAATGGGAAAATTTATCAATGTGGCATTATCTTATTATATAACACCAACTGAAAGACAAAGTTATATTTTTTATATATAAATTTACATAATGTATTATTCGGATTATATCTGAACACATTTACTAAAGTTTTATGTTAATGACAAATACATCATGCTTTTGTCTTTAGGAGACCACTGAAAGATAATATTAAAACTCCTGTTATAAAGATAACATAATTACTCTGTGATTCAAATATGAATATTTTTCTTCATTGTTGAGGGTGCAACTCAAATATACTCATTAAATATTTGCTGACTGCTAACGCTCTCTCAAAGAAAGTAATGTATTTAGAATACCATTAACAGAGAACATAGTGAACTGATTCTAAATATTCACCTGTCTTTTTCATAAATTAAAAATAACCCCATCAGAAGCATTGTAAGATCAGTTTCATGAACTGTCTAGAATTTTAATCCTACATAGAATTTTGCTGAATTTCTGGGGTTCTTTGGTTTATTTTCAGATGAAGATTTCTTTTTAATACACAGTAAATATATGCCTCTATAATATACTAATATTACATAAAATATTCTATAATATTTATCCCAATAGGATGAATGACCATCTGAATGACATGATTTCAATGGCTGCAAGGAAGTCCATGCCTGAGACTTTAACAAGTGTCTGGCTGATACACTGAATTTCATCATAAGGCTCCGCCATGTTCATTCTTATTACACTCCAAGTATCTTTTGGAAGACTAACTCTCAACATACTTTTAAAAAGGACCTGTCAAGACTTTTGATACAAGGCAGAGAAGTGTATATGGACAAGGGTTGTACTTTAATAATTCTGAGGAATAAAGAAAAACACAGGACTTTAGAGGCATTGAAAGGCATCTGTTTCTTATCTCTTTCTCAAGGGTGCATGCTACATAATCTATTTACAAACGTTACTAAGGCCAATTTATAATTTATACTTTAAAAGTACTAATTAACTCAACAGTGATATATAGAAAGCAAAGTATTTGCATATTTGTGGAAAATCCTAAGAAACTTAACTGTCACTAAATCCACACGAATGTTACAAAAAGCACCAAGTGATTCAAATGATAAAGTAATTTATAAATAAGTTTCCAATTTGCAGTTTCTTAGCAGCTGGCTCTAGGGTAATACATATAAGACAGAAAGATAAGTAGATCTGGATTTATATCTAAATCGATAAATTGATAGATATGTACTTGCAAAAATCTAACTATGTTTATATATGAATAGTATCTTTTCCCCTTATATCCTTGACTGCCAGTCTATCATAATTAATATAGAAGGAACACAAAAGCCATTCCATAGACAAGGCTGAAATGGCTGAGAAGCTGCATGAAAAACAGATATTCTGAACTTCATCACCACAACCAAGGTAGGCTGAAGTTAGCTCCAAAACTCTGTTTTACTGAGTTTCCTGCCCTCTACTTAGAGATGCCTTTGATTTCAGCAGTGCTGGAGGATGACTTGGGTGATAGGCATGGCCTGTCAGCTTAGAGGTGGTTGTTTGAGCTAAACCCCAGATGAAACCCTTCATTGTATCTATGTATGTATGTATGTATGTATGTATGTATCTATCTATCTATCAATCATCTATTTATCTATCTGAAATTTGGGATTAGGACCAGCAGACACTAAGGCATTCTGGTCTGACTCACTGAATTATAGTGGTGTTAACTCCTGGGAGCCATGGGATAGCCTCTCCAATCACATACACAGAGAAGCAGAAAAAGCAGATTGACAGAGACAAACGAATGAAACTATCCTGTTGAGAAAAGTCAAGAGGCAAAAATGTGGTCATACATTCCCCTGGCTTCCTCCTGGTTTTCTACTCCTATTTTTGAGCTCTGTTACATATCTTTGTTTCCTTTAAATATACCTCTCCTTTTAGTTACAAGTCATGTTTGATTGGTTTCTGTTTACATTCATCCAAAAGACTTTTGATGGAAGCAAGAGGTAAGAAAAGGATACCTTAGTTGACATATGGATATTGGCTCCCTTTTCCAGAAGCAAAGTGACCATATCCGTGTGCCCCTCCTGCGAGGCCAAATGGAGTGGTGTAACTCCTTGCTTTGTGACAATGTTAGTTTCCGCTCCGTAGTTCAGGAGTGTGGAAGCTATCTGCATTTGGTTTTTCTTGGCAGCAATATGTAACGGAGTATAGCCATTCTAGGAAAAGAAAAAACACACATACATATTCAGTAGAACCTCCATAGTTGACCACCTCCCTACACTGACCATCTCCTTAAGTTGACCTAATTTTCATAGTCCAGACATGCATTACATGGACATATCAGTATAACATGCCCAGTTCCTTATGTTGACCACCTCCGTATGCTAACCAGCTTGTTACAGTCCCTTGGGTGATCACCTGACAGAGGTTCTACTGTATATAATAAGCTTAACAATTGCCCCAATATGAATCTCAAGGAAATAAGACTCTCTAATTCATAGAAAAGTTAAAAGTGAGCTCACAGTTACTCAAAACTTTCACCCATCACAAGTTTCCATCCAACAATAACAAAACTGGTTATTTGGATTACTCAGGAACCGAAGTTACAAGGTACCCCATTCTACCATGAGACAGATATAGACACCAAAGCCCCAAAGCTGAAAATCTCCTCCCTGTAATACAAGTTCTCTCCTAACAAATCACATGGAATAAATCCACCAGGTTCGCTTTCCACATGCCTGTTTTCATATCTACACTCAGCCTTCTTTTTTCCAGGCTAATATCCCTGTTCCTTCCACTGTTCCTGCTGGAAGCATCATTTCTAGACCTCTCTCCATAAACATGACCTGCTCTGAACTGGTTCTAGTGTGTCAATATTGCTCTGGAATTAGACTACCCGGAACAGAATATTGTATCTCAGATATGGTTGTAATAGTGCAGAATAAAATGGACCTATTTCTATGATTTTATTGCAATGCTCTTACTAGTATGTTTCTGGTTGTTCTTTACTTTTACTGAGTATCCAGTAGATGCCAAGCAGTGTGTGAGATGCAGAAATCCAAAGGTGAATACAACACGATCCCTGCCTTTAAGCGGTTGCATTCTAACAGAAAAAAACTGTCTCCTATTGATCCCGTGGTCTAGCCCTAAACTGGCCCCCCCACTTTCCTGCAACATGCTGCCTCATGAGGCTATTAGTTTTGTGTGGGAGTTTGTGGGGTGGACCAGGATGATGCGTCCTTTGTTCATAACAGCCAAATTCTAAACCCCATACTCAGTTAAAATAAAAAATAAAAGTAAGTCTGTAATATATATTGTTTTCTTTCCTCTCTCAAATTTGGTAAAATTTTCCATTAAAATAAAGTGTGACAGAAATTAAAAGCAGTGGCATTGTCATCATCTGTGACATGCTGAAGGGAAAGACGGTGTAATGATCAAGGGCTTCTTATGAGACTATCACAGGAGTTGTTATTAGGTCACGCTGCTTCCTCAACTCTAACTATAAACTGCCAAAAAAATAAAAAGCTATTTTGAGAACTTAAATGTCTTTATGTGCCATCATCACATCTTGATCCTTAAACAACACTATATAATCTATTCTATCCCTGTTTCTCCAAGCAAAACTAAGTACCTTTCATTAATATTACAAATAATATTTCTCGTTAAGCAGCTGAAGGAAATTTACCAGCCTTCCTTGGAAGCCTTTTCAGGGTCTGATCATAGGAAGCTCCAGTTACTTTAGAATCTTGCACGTAGGTCTATGGCTCTTTGGAATGAAAGGGTATGCAGATTCTTGTACCATACACGTTTAGGCAGCTCCTTTTTGCTACTATGTGACCAACTTCCCCCATTCCTGCATAAGTCTCACTAACAAATGCTTTGATGCCTTACCTAACCTTGGTAGAGCCTATGGTGTCAATACCAAAAGCTAGAGCATAGGCTTTACCAAGGTTAAGTAAGGTATCAAGGCATTTGTTAGTGAGACTCATGTGGCGAAAGACAGGGATTTTAGCAAAACAACACAAGAGATCATCAAAGAGGGTGTCAATTGTGGCAACTGGTAGATCCTCAATCTGCAACTTCCAAATAAAGAGTAAACATTTTGGGAATCCAGGAACTGAAAACAATCCCAGTGAGAACTAAGAGAAGGTGTGGATTCTGGTAGGAAGAAACAAAGGCGTTCCAGAGGCCAAAGGACTGTGTGTGTTGGGAAGAGGGGAAATTATAGTGAACAGAGGCAGAGTCAAAGTAGAGGCAGAAGTAGAGGTCTGACCAACTGGAAGCCTCTTGGGGTGGCCCCAGAGCTGACGCACTCATGCTTTTTGAGCGTATGTATGAGGCAGACAAGTGTAAGGTTCCAGAGGAACCTTCCTTGAACACCCACCCTACTGTGCACTCTGGAGTAGAGGATCGTTCTATTTCATATTCTGGACTCAACAGGTGCATGCCTGAGTGTAAGGACCAGGGTCATGTACAACAGAGGCTAGAGATCAAGGCTGTTTGTCTCTATAGGAAAATCACACACATTATTTTATAACCTAGGTTTTCTCTTGCAGGAAGATGGAGGATCCCTTGTGAAAGAACACACATTTTACTATTTTATCTCCCATCAAGTGCCTACAATCCTTTCTTTATACATAGTAAGAGTTCAGTAAGAGTAATGAGTTCTGATGAAGTCTTTCATATCTATGTTGAGAATGGCCAACCTGGGAATCTAATGAAAACAAAAGCTCGCATGTTAAGTGAGCAAGATTTTTTTTATTCCATTGAAATAGCTATTCAGTCTTTATTCTTTCATCCAAATTTATCGAGAACCCACATAATACTATATCAGACACCCCAGGGACACGCAAGTTAATGTGGCATGAACATTGTCCTCAAGTAGCTTATAATCGAGTGAGAAAAAAATACATAAGATAAAAGTGGAATTGGTAAGATTACAGAAATGAGTATAAAGGAATATGAACACTGGATAATTATAAAAATGTTATAACTATAAGTTTTTAATTGTCTTTTGACAGTTACTTTATTGTAAGCTATTTATTGGCAACAAAAATATATGAATATATGTAAATGTATGTGTGTGTACAAAGTTATACACTTATAATATTTTATTATATATGTGAATATTATACATAAATATATGGTATTGTGTAGAACATATTTTAATATATGTCTAGTATTCCATTTTATTGCATATGTATAATATGTATCATTTAAATAGACATGTGAGAATAGATGTACATATCTGTATAATAGAAGTAGAATAAATGTCACTCTATTAATAGTCTTGAGACACAGCATAGCTAGTGGTTAAGAGTTCCAGCTCTAAAATCTGCTTGAGGTCAAACACAGGTACTGGCTCTAACACTGATTAGTCATGTGGCTTTGGACACACTACCCTACTTAAACCTCACCTTCTCATCTGCAAAATGAAGATCTTTATAATACCAATATCATGGGATTATTATGAGATTAAATGAGATATTGCATGCAAAGTGCTAGGCAAAGTTTTGGCCCATAAATAGTGGTAGTTGCTTTACATTGTCATCTAATATAGCATAAATATTTCCCATCACACCAAATATTTTTTAAATAATCTCAAAATATTCCGCAAATGTATTTGCTGAATTAATAAATGGAGCATGAAATGATGACTATGTTTTATATGACAAGCATGTATATTGTTAGTGTAGCAAAGGGGCAACTCAAATAGTGGGAAGCATCTTGTACATACGTACAAGTCTTAGGGCTGTTCTAAGGGCTACATAAATATCAAAGAGGCATTTGCCCTTCATCTAGGGACTTAAGTGGATCCATGCCACAGTTAACACAGATGAATTACTTAAAAGACAGAGAAAAAAAGCAAAAGTTTGATAAGTCTGAAAGAATGACAATATAAAATGATAAGTTATGGCATTCTGTTTATAGGAGAAAAGGAAAAACCTGCTAATGCCTTTAATATGTTTCCTTTCTCAAAATTCAGCCTTTAGACTCTAAAACACTGAATGTTGCAAGGAAGATTCATCTCTACTGTGGGCTTACAGTCATTTCCCCTTAATATCTGTTGACTATAAAAATCTTTAAAGGTTTTACAGAAACAATTGGTAGAAATATAAGAAAAATAAACGGTGTCAATATCAAAAGCTATTATTACTAGGACTAGCTTCAGTTATACTATACCATGTGTTTAAAAAACAATTCCCTTGTACTTTCAGATTATGCTATAGTCACACTCTACATCTGTAAATATTTTTTCTTGGTCCTCACCTTGGCAGTGGCATGAGGGGAAGCACCCTTTTCCAGTAACAGCAGCGCCACCTTCTGGTTGTCATAATGAGCAGCAACATGGAGCGGGGTAAGGCCATTCTGCAAAGGGTGTGTTTAAGTTTCAGCATTAATAAATTAGTCTTAGCTGCCCTGAAGCTACTAGGATGCATGGAAAAAGGTATTGATTAAGTCCTTGTTAATTAATTAATACAGTCAATAGAAAAAAAGAATAAAAAACCAAATACCTAATAATTTCTTAATAACTTTCATACTAGAAACATAACTAAAATGGAAAATAGTTGAACTTGTATTAGCAAAGGGCATCTTGAAGGTCATAGAGGTCTCAGATGCTATGTTAGCAACATTGCATTAACACTGCAGGGATTCTTCTTAACACGGAGGAGTTCTGGGCCCTGTTGTGACATGGACAAACATTGGAGACACAGCTCTAAATGCTTTCTGAACGGGTGTGTCGTGAAGGTCATGGACAGACATCTCCATCGTGTCTACCTGACATAGTTTTATGAGTTGCATTTGTATTCCTTTCGGAGGAGTGAAAAAAATATTTTTACACATCTACAAATCTCTCAACTCAGTTGAGTTATATAATAAAAGGTTGTTATTGAAATCTTTACCTTCCCTGCAGAATCAGCAGCAGCCCTACGTTGTAAGAGAAGTTTTGCCACATCCAGGCTCCCATACTTGGCTGCCACATGCAGGGGAGTAAAACCCTTCTGAAAATATGAACAACAAAAGTAAAATTTAGTCTTTATTTCTGTGACTCCTAAAAAGATATTTTCTATTTCTTAACATAGGAAGCTAATTATGCTAATTTTCTATTTGGAAAATATACCAGCAGCATTAAATCTGTTAGCCATAAACAGGGATTAGGATTCAAGATGAAACTTGAAGAAGTTTAGCTTGATAAATGGAACAAAAGAAATTTTATTTTAAGGGCTTGAGAGACTGAAATCTGACTTTATAGGCTTGAGATTTTTAAAAGTCAATAGTATCAGTAAACTGGCTCCAATATGTGAATTGGGGGTGGGAAGCCTTTTTATTGCCTCTAAATTTAGTAGGATTGAAACAACAGCTGCCTTCTTTCCAACCCTCCTTTTTCTTTTGTTCAATCCTTTTTTATAACACAGAAATTTAAATTTTTTCATTTAAGTTTTAAAATGTTTTGGTTTTTTTGATTTGGTTAACTTATATTTTCCACAAAAATGGCAAGATAAATGATTTATAGGACAAAAAGAAATGCTTACTTTTAAAAAGCAACTCCTCTCCTGACTGCTGTTCCCTTCTCAGAATATTCACACAGTCTAAAAAAACCAATTCCTTTTGTAAAATACATTCTGCTTCTGGCTTGATGTTGGATTAATTAACATCAGACTTTTAAACACACCAGGGCTTTAAAGCTTTTTTAAAAAAGACTGCTGTCCTACACATTTATATGTACACATTCAACGTCTTGTGTGCCTAACCCATAGCCACCCTCTGTAATTGGCAACGTGTTATAAATACAGAGAAGTCTCTGGACTAAGCACTCAAGATGGCACAGTTCCTACATCGTGATCTCAAATCCATCCTTTTGGCCAGACAGTGTAACCACATGCTTTTCTGGAACTAGAGTGCGAGTGGGGAAATTCTAACACTGACCAGGGTGTGTAAAACCCACACAGCCAATTTGCCTGAATTGGGGGCTCAGAGATAAGGCTTGTCCTCAGACCCTGCAAGCCCCAGTCAGAGATACAGAAGATTGTTCTGGAAGCAATATTACACTCTCACAATGTCACCAGAGAAAGTATTTTTAACTACGATGATGTTTTCCTTTTTGCTTCTCTTTGGAACATTTGATACTAACACATTCTGCAAAGAGAGTGAATCTTCTGGCTTTTTCCAAATGTGGGACAAATGTAGGAAGTGTTTTTTCCATCTTCTATTAGTCTATTACATGCACCGACCCTTGCTCACAAAGCTCTCTCCTCTCCACTCAGTGCACACAATGATTGTGCTGACACCAAACGAAGCCCAGTTCTTTGAAACAAATCATGTGATGAGGAATCAAAAATAAACTCCTTATCCTTAAATCCTGCAGAAATAGTGATCTAATTACTTTATACATTTGGAAACTCCTATTAGATAAAACTACACAGAACCTTTACTCCAGAATCACAAAGTCAAGATTAGAGAGCATCCCTTGAGTCATGCATCACCCTTCTTCCTCTGTGTTCATCTCACCAGGATTTCATTTACCCTCTGATATTTATAAACACTTAAGGGGCTTTAATGATAAGGAATCAACTACCATCCAGCCCTAGTCAGGCGCACCATCAAAATGTTCTGTTTCATAGTTCTTCTATTTTATTATACTAATTTACTAAGAATTCAGATCTATTTTTTTATCCTAAAAAAAACTCTTTGAAAGATTAGGGATATGTTTTATTCTTTATTTCTGTATTTCACCTATCTTAATTTTATTTACTTGCGCTTTGATCTGATAAGACAACCGCTAAGTCTTGCATTACTACTATTCATTGTTTGTTGCTTAGTTTTTTAAAAGAAATTTTAAAATCCTTTCAACTGTTCAGCTTTTGCAATTTGAATAATTATCAATTTCTCATATCAGAATATTTTTTATAGCTGCAAATCGCCACCTCAATTCATGGTTAGAAACCTCCTTCTCCCTCAAAGCAGTACATACGCCTATTCATTGTGAGCAAAGAAAAAGGGTCTTTTTATTAATGTGAATCCTTGATACATTTTGGGAATTACTTTGTCCAGTGACAAATTCACTTGTTCTCATCCAGATTTTCATCTGTCTCATTTTTCTGCTCTTCTATGGTAGCTCAATTTATTTTGTTCTTCTCAGTTGGGTGTGTTTGTTTTATTCTAAGTCACTTTCAAATAGTGAATTTCAAATAGAATATATAAAGTGGAGGAAAAATTATTCAGCCCTATCACGAAACTTTGAAGTAAAATACAGGCTGGTATACATTCAATGTCAGTGATGACTAATATGGTATTACTTTCCAACTCAGAACTGTTTAGATACTGTGGATAGAAATTGGAGGTGAGAATGGAAATGAGAATACCAAGTAGGTGATGGCCAACATTAGGGTTGGAAAACCCACAGGGAAGTGAGCTTTTATACAGTACTCCTAATGAACACAGTACCACTGATCTAAGGCAATATTCTCTTCCTCATTAGTAATACCAGTCAGTGTGCTAGGGAATCTTTTTTTTTTTTTCCTCTTGAGAATACACTATAGATTTTTTTTTTTTTTATTGTTGGGGATTCATTGAGGGTACAAGAAACCAGGTTACACTGATTGCATTTGTTAGGTAAAGTCCCTCTTAGAATCGTGTTTTGCCCCCAAAAGGTGTGGCACACACCAAGACTCCACCCCCCCCTACACTGTAGATTTTAAGATGGAAAGGGAAGAAAAATGTGCCCTTGCTTTATAGAAGTCATCTTAGGTAAAGTATTAGATACTATACTGGAACCAACATTGGCACTAAAGAGAACGAAATCCAGACTCTTTATTGAAGATATTATGTGAATCTTACAATCCCCTCTGATCATTCTGAAAATGAATGTGAAATATTCAGAGAAAGAAGTGAGCCAGAAACCTCAAGATACGTACCCTTTCGGTAACTCTGTGCAGTGGAGCAGAGGGCCCTGACGGAGGGACCCTCTCGGTAGGCATTGTCATCACGCCATTCTCCTTACCTTGGTAGCTAAGGAGTGGGCTGCTCCCGCTTCCAAAAGCACTGACGCCACATCCACCTGGCCTTCCCGGGCAGAGATGTGCAGTGGTGTGTACCCATTTGTAGTGGCCGCATCCGGATGAGCCATGTGTTGTAGAAGCAGCTGGACGATTTCTGTCTTACCCAGGCGGGAGGCAATATGCAAAGGGGTCTGTTCCTCCTACAACTCAAGTCAAGTGAAAAGTTAGTGCCAGGTGGACCGAACGTCACTGCCACTCAGATGTTTCACGATGTCTTCTCGGAATCTGTAGGAACCTCTATCCAAAAGGAAATCTTTGCTACTTTGATCACAGCTTATTTTATGTTTTGCAAGAGAAATGCCCTGTTTAGTTACAAACTCTCCCTTAGAAAAGTTTTTAGAAGTATGAACTTCCATGAAGTTGGTCATTATTTTCTGGGTACCCCCAAATATTTTACATCTTATCAATGCTCCAGTCATTGTTTATGTTTAAATATAAACTAACTCATGATTCTGAATAAGAAAGAAATCTAGGCCAAAAGTCCCAAGACCTAGATTCTTTTCCAAGAGTTTTCACTTAGAGACAGGATTTATTCTGGGAACTGGACCAAGAGAAAAAGAACCAGGGATGCTGGAAAATCTTTGTTCTCAACTCCATTCAGCAAGGCAAGGATACAAATGCCAGTCATTTTCTTCAAGGAGAAATTGGATAAAGAAGATATTGTTATCTGGTATAAAAAGACATATTTTTTCACAGACATTACAGATGGGCCTGGGGTTTGCATCAAGTACTTCAAAGATGAAATGGGACTCCGACAAGAAGCAAATAGGGCGAATTATTTGTCAAGAGTTTTTCATTTTAAAGCAGAGGATATGGAAGGGCAAGTTCAAGGAAGCTCAACAATCACCTGACTCTAATGTGTGGTTAGGAATAATGTTTTCAGTGTTAAGAGAACCAGGCCAAATGACTGTCTCTTGTACAAAGAAATTTGAGTGTAACCTTAGTGATGAAAAGAAGTATATCTTTACAATCTGCCCAAGGGCATGTCATAATAAAACTGAGGAAGGAAAAGCTGGGCTAGCTTCCAGGGCTAAGAATGAATGGAGAAAAGATATAACAGAGCACGAAAAGGTTTGTCTGAAAAATGCAGTACCTTAAATTTATAAGGAAGAAAAAGAGAGCTATAGAAAGGGATGGAATAACATTACATGAATTTCAAGGTACTGAAAAGTAATTACTAATACAATTATTTTAGTAATTGTATGGGCATGTTATGATATTTTGCAGTTTTTAACTTTTCTTCACGTCTGATGAATACGAAACCCAATTCTTATTACAGACCTGGAAAAAAGGCACAAAATGTATTATTAGACCATTTTCTAGATAAAGAGAGTAAAAGGAATTAAGTGAGTCCTCACAGGTTGTACAAGGTCATTTCACTATGAAAACAGAACCTCAATTCAGGCATTGGATTCTAAAATATAATATCTCTTCACCTGCTCATTCCATAGAAATAGATACAGTGAGATGACTTGTAAGAAAACTAACAGGAGAAGGTACCTCTCGTAGGAAAGGCCACTGACAACACATTAGGAGACAGATCTTCCTCTAATACAGGGGAGAAAACAGAGAAAGGGGGAGAACGAATGGTTACAAAAGTAAATGGTTAGCAAAACAAACAACAACAATAAAAAGTATAAATCAAGGAACTCGGGACTAGCTCGGTGCATGCACATCTGTTGTGTCTGAGTCCCCCTTCAGAAAGGAAGCGGGTACTGCAAGTGACACTCAAAAATGCATTTTTTAGCCTGGCGCAGTGGCTCCCAACTGTAATCCCAGCACTCCAGAAGACCAAGGTGGGTGGATGGCTTGAGCTCAGGAGTTTGAGACCAGCCTGAGCAAGAACAGGACCCCGTCTCTACTAAAAATAGAAAAATTAGCTGGGTGTGCTGATGGGTGCTTGTAGACTCAGCTACTCGGGAGGTTGAGGCAAGAGGATCACTTCAGCCCAGGAGTTTTAGGTTGCTGTGAGCCATGATGCCCGGCATTCTATCCAGAGCACAAAGTGAGACTTTATCTAAATAAATAAATAAAACATATTTTTGATGAATAAGGGAGAAGGTTGGAGCTATCACGACCCTTTAATGATTGAAGTTTAATCCATAGCTGAGAAGTAGCAATCCTTGACTTGTGGTGGTTATGTAACTGATCAAATTATCAACTATTGTTTCTTCATTCCTAGACCAGGGAGAATTAATGTACTTTTTGTTGTTGTTTAATGTTAAGAAGGAAGATGTCATGCATGCTTTAAAAAAAAATTGGATAATCCTATATGAAAGTGAAAAAATAACATACAAATTTTGCTAAACAAAATTTTCAATCTGGAACCAGGGAAGTAAGACCTTTTGGGGTTTGGGCAATTATTTCCCTGCTGATTTGCAAAAGTTGGATTCACTGCCCCAAGTTAAAATTACTCTAAGCCAAGGTGAAGAAGTGGGAAAATGCCGAAGATAAGATTCAGGGGAAGAGGTAAAGAAGGGAGTTCCTGATCTCCTAGATGTTTTCCAGTTGTGAGAGGCAATAATTCCCCCACCATAATAAAACATCACTGACGGACACAGCCTGCACGAGAAAATGGGCAAGGTCTACTTCACCACCACAGCCTACTGTTTTATTTTGCTCTAAGGCAACCAGAATTAGGGAAACTTGCAGAGCCAGAACTCCTTTTATAAAGAGACAGAAATAATGGTGGATGGGGAAAGGTTCAAAAACTTGATACATTTTTGCTATTAGTTACTAACTAACAGAGTTCCAGGGAAGTAAGCCTACTCACAGCTAACTAAAGTTCTAAGTAAGTTAAATTGCAAGTAACTCTAAGGTGAAGGATCCTATGAGTTCATAATCCCTAGAGCAAAAGCCAGGCCCCATAATTGAGCCAACAGAGTAAGCTTAAAGCGAGAGAGCTCCCAGATGGGCAGGCCCTCTCAGTTATGTCCACTGAGGATACTGGACAGGGAAGGACCCTCCTGAGAGCTGGCCTCAGGGTGAACACAGTGGTTGACCCAGGTATTTAGGCCACTGCACCCTCTCCCATCCAGCTTGTATGGCAAAATACTGCTATATTTTCTGGACTGGTAAATAGAATATTCTGCTTGCACTTTTTAAATCAGAGATATTATTGTGATTGTGTGGTTTTTCTTTCGTTGTTAATATATATTGGGAGTAGGCAAAATATAATTTAGTCCTATGCTTGTATAACTATGATACATTATTTCTAAACCTAATTGAGAGGATCTCAGACTATACAGAGATCTTGACCTTGAAGCTCAATGTAATAATTGAGCATAATTTTTTATTATTTCCCCTTCAGAAAGGGTGAATTCTAGAGCCATGGTATTGGTTAAGAGATGATATTATCGAAAGTGTTTGTGCTGAGAAACCAAGAGATAAAAAGGGGCAGATAGATATGTGTTCTTTTTCTGCCCAATATTCCCTATACCCTTCTTCTGGGAACAGCCCTCCCCTCTCTGGGGTAAGCAGACATTGCAAACTCCATGTGGCTCTAAGAAAGCTGCCAAGCACCTTCCCCTAACTCATAAATGGGCCGCAGGAATGGGCATGAGGTCAGGCTTGATCCTCTCTGCCGGTCATAGTTATCAGCTCAAAAAGGGAATGTAACTAATTAGAAGCGGGTTTGGATAGGAAAGAGAAAGGTCTCTCCGCATTTGAAATGGGAGGTAAGGTAAGCAAGAACAGAACCGAGGAGACATCCTTTCTTATCCTCACTCTGTGACTACAAGTGAGTTGGGCAATCCTGAATTTTAGGATCCTAAGCCACCTTACAACACAGGGTTGCTCTTTGTATAAAGTAAAATGATTTGTGCTTAAATGCTTTATGAATGATAAAACACTGTACAAATGTTAACTAAATAAAAGAGTTTCAGGGAAACGTTAAAAGACTAAATGAAAATCAACAATCCTTAGTGAAAGTGCATGTGAAATAGAACATGTGAAAGGGGAAACTCTAGCTCCTGGCAGCTCAAAGTACTATGCCAGGATCTCGACACGGACATCACCTGTGAGTTTGCTAGAAATGCAGCCCTGAGTTACAATATACATTCTAAAAGGGCTGCCATGGAATTTTTATGCATATTGATCTCTGGAGAGCACTGCTTCATAAGGCTATGGTATTTTTCTTGTTCACAATACAAACAATGCTGCAGGGAAGGAATTTTAGTTGCATGTTAGAATAGGTGGTAGAGCTGAAAAGAAATAACAAACAGAAGATAAAAATCAAATATGCTATTCAAATTATGCAGAATAAATAATTGAGAGACTTATTTATATACACAGACCACAAAACTAAATGTAGTTGCAAAAGTGAAGTAAAAAAGTAGAACTGATGAAATCTACATATTAAATAAATAAATGTCATAATATCTCAAGAGAAAGAATCTGTAATTAGTCGGGTTTTCAGGGAAGAGGCTTCAGAGGGCATCCAAAATGGTGTGAGTCTGTAATAACAGATTAAATCAAAATCAATTAGGAAAACTTGGCAGAAATATATGAAAATGCATACTTTACATTAAAAGTAGAAAAAAAATCTGAATTTGAAGAATAGAAATATATTAAGGGGGTTTATTTTAAGAGAGAGAAATGGAAAACTCGTTTATTATTGAATATCAATTACAAAACTTTTACAGACACTATTGCGGGTAAAAATAGTGAAGTATGTGGTACTCAGGGTGTAGTGGTTGGCCACAGAGATATTTTTAACATAGCGGAATGCCAGGTAACCATAAAGGAAAACAAGAAATATGTCATGGGAGGGGAAGAATACAGTTGAATAACAACAAATATAAATATGTAAAAACATATTATACCAATGATGATTACCAAGGAACATAAATTACACTACATGTACAATGGCTAGAAAGACAGATTAAACCTGAACCAACCAGAGTAGCATCAAGGTTTCCAATTTACCACTGGATGCTGCGTGACTATCCATGGAACCCATTACCAAAAAAATTCATATTAAATTCACCAAGTCAGCAAATGCTAAGAAACAACATGGACAAGGAAATAGAAAATATAGTAAATTGACAGAAATTACTGATGCATTCAGCAGAAAGGAAGGTCAGACAAGAAACTGGGAAGTGAAAGAAAGAAATAAAGAAAAATGAACCTGTGAAGGAATAAGAAGCAATTAGAAACAAAAGAAGTCTGATCGAGCAAGCTCAAGGCCCCAATTCTACTTCGGAAGAGCGGAAATGCAGAACGTCTACATACATAACGTCAGAAGAAGAAGAAAAGTACTTGTCCTTATAAAAAGGAGAGACATGAAAAGGATGAAGGGAAAACATAATTTGAGTATAATTTGCTTTTAGGAAACTGGAAAGCAATGACTGGTTTTGGTAAGAAAAGTATTGTAAAATATCTTATGCCGAGTGTCTATGTAATATAGGTTATATTTAAACATTCATAAAAATAAAGAGATGTAAAAATGCTTTCCTAGGTTAAAAAAATGATTAAAATGTTAGTCAATGTCATATTTCCTACTTGCTAAATTTTACATCTTTTCAAATGTTAATGTTTCTGAAATTTGGGTGCATTTTTCATTGTGTATATTTGCTTATATAGTGTTTCTTTTTTGCTTAAATAACTGTTATTGGGTTGATACTTTCACTTACAAGTCCATGGCATTTTCAAATGAAGGAACTAAAGCATAATATCCTGTCCTTAAGATACGACTCATGTACACAGTAGAGAACCTCAGAGCACCAGCACCTACCCTGGCTCTGGCATCGACAAGGGCACCATTTCTCAGGAGGCATCGGACCACTTCCACCTGCCCCGCTCGGGCGGCCATGTGCAGTGCCGTCTCCCCACGCTGCCAGGAAACAAAGATTATTGAATCATAAATAACCCCCCTGCTCTGGATGGTAATGTATAAAGTTGTCTCTTTTGTGAAATTCAGCAATCTATGCAAGGTTTTAAGAAATCTATTAAAAAGCATAATTATTCAGTCTGGAAAACATAGTTACATATCTTCTCCATCTTTATAAGGATAAAGAATTGTTTTGTTTTGTTTTTAATTCCATAACAAACTAGTAAGTCTACCCAAATATCTAGGATACCTTGAGGTTTAACTTCACCATCAATCTAACTTAAATAGGTTTCGGTGACAAAGTTATATTTCACCATACAAACCAAAAAATATGTCATCCATTGCTGCACTTGATTCCATTTCAGTGAGAAACTCAAGGTGGTGAAGATCAAGTCACTACATTGCAAAAGAAAAATCACTGGCTCGGCTAGGGCGCTGGCCACATACACTGAAGCTGGCGGGTTCGAATCCAACCCATGCCTACCAAACAACAATAACAACTACAACTGAAAAACAGCCAGGAGCTGTGACAGGTGCCTGTAGTCCCAGCTACTTGGGAGGCTAAGGAAAGAGAATCTCTTAAGTCCAAGAGTTTGAGGTTGCTGTGAGCTGTGATGCCATGGCACTCTACCGAGGGTGACAAAGTGAAACTCTGTCTCAAAAAAAAAAAAAAAACATATTGCTTGTACCATACATAACTCATTTCTTCTCAAAAATTCAAAATTTATTTCTCAAATAAACTGTTATTTTATATCTGATATGTCTTTGTAAACAATGATTATTCACATAAAGAATCTGATTGGCCCAGGAGGTTCCCTCTTTCAGATTAATGAGCAGATTTAATTATGGACAGTTATTTGAGAGATGAGAAAAATAATTGTCAACAGTGTCAACTATTGAGGCAGGCTATCCCGGGCTTCACACCACTTCTCAGGTACCTTCATTCCCCACCAAAGTATGACACACTTATCAGGAGATGGTGGCGTAAGGGGGCAGCAGCAAGGATGGGGCAGATTAAGAGGATTTTCTCATTGAGAAGGCAGCTATTACTCTACTGCCTCCTAAGAGAGGGGGTTTTGAAAATCAGCATAATTAGAACCATATGTAGTTCTAAAGAACAAAGGGTTTCATTCATTCAAGTAATTTTACAGCTATAAGAGAACAATAAAAACTACTACAGATTGATTTACTGCAATTATTCTAGAAAATAAGGCTGATTTCAACGAAATAAGGCAAACCATTCCAAAGAAACTAGATGGATTTTAAAGTTGGTTGTGGTAACCGGACATTTCTGCCAAACTCCAGTGAACAATTGCTCCTGATTCCTTGAATGACAAATCCTCAAATCTAGAAACCATAAGGTGAACTTTAATTTTATACACAACTCACCGTTACTTTTCCCTAGTCCTTAGAGACCCATTCCTTTTGAAGTTATGAGAAATTCATGTCAATGATTTGATTGTGAAAGTAGTAAATTGGACACTTAATTTGCTTTTCTTTGCTGATGACTCATTTTTCCTCTAATGACCTTATTTTGTAATGACAATTTTTGACTTTTGTAAAGCAAATGTACCTGGACTATGTTGTTTTATAAAATGATATGTTATTGGAATAGCAATATTTGTCTTCAGACTTTAGATATGTAGTTGGATTTTTCTTCTTCGGGAAACCATGTTTTCTAACTTGTTTTCTGTTATCACTGAAAACCTAATTCTAAAGAGGTGAGTCTAAAATCTTCTAACTACCACTGTCCTGCCTCAGTGGAGGACTGGGACCAGGCCCCCTTCCTTAGCAAGGCCAAAATCCAAGGATGTGCAAATCCTTTATATAAAACTATGTAGTATTTGCATAAAACCTACGCACATCTTCTAGTACACTTTAAATCATCTCTAGATTATTTATAATACCTAATGCTATGTAGATAGTTGTTACATTTTTAAGATTTGTATTGTTTGAATTGTAATATTATATTTTTTGATAATTTTCAATCTGAGATTAATTCACAGATGTGGAACTTACAGAACCCATGGATACAAAGGACAAAGGCTAAAATGCTAGAAATTTTACTAATTTTGGTAGAAATGAAGGCAAGGATAAATTTCCTTATAAGAAATTTTTTGCAGGAGTTCCTACTCAATGATGAATTTACGTATTTATTCTATAAGCCAAGCTTTATCAATAAGAGGTTTTGTAAAATATAAAAATGTTTTCAATATTAGTCAATATTTCCAAAACCCTTATTTTATACTTAAAATTATTTTTATAGTTTGAAACATTTGAAATATATAAACTAGATGTAAAACCTGAAATATTAAACTTTATATTCAAAGAAAAGTTATGTATATGCTATGTATACACCCACCATTTCCCCACTTTTTAACAAGGGTCTTGTTTAATTCTTATCTAATGTTTCTGGGGGATCAAACCTTAATTTGTTTAAATTGCCCTTACCCTTTTATATTTATATTACCATTCATTCTATATGTAAAATGATTTCTATAAGAAAATGAAGGGTAGCATATTTTGCTGTAATAAATATCTTTCATTTCTTGGTCGTTAGGCACTCCATCTTATTCAATAGCTTTGTTTTCCTTATCATACACTAGTGAAATTTAAGAATTGGAAGAAATTTTTAAGCATAACATAAAGTGTGAACTTTACCATGAACCCATTGATTTATTACAGGAAAGTGAAAACCGCACTATCTTGCATTCTACTCTGGATAGTCCTAAAAGGGCTGGTTTTCTGCTTTCATGGTTGTATGAAGACTTTGGATTATAGATGCATTGCATCTGGCAGTTCAGCATTCTAGGTTTCAAAGTGCATTTATAAGCTTTCTAGAAAAGGAGCTTTTCTGTCCAGCTTATCTGTACACAATGGAGTTTTTGGTATGGCTCACGCTTGGAGTGAATCTTCAGACAAAAACAAGACTGGCAAGAGAATGAGTATGCTCATATCCAAAGCAGGGACCACGTTTCATGCCACTTCTCTGCATTGTAAACGGACCCTGCTGACAGCTGCATTGACTTCCACTGCGGCTGCATCAAGTTGGAAAGCATCAAAGCACGACAAACAGCATTGCATTCAAAAATGCAACATGATTTCAGGCAACACACAAAGCCTTCAAGGGGTGGGAGTACTTTGCAGTCGGGAAATGGCCAACTCCGACAAAGCAAGCAGGCAGTAAGTGTTCACACAGGTTCTTAATCAACTTGCAGAGTTTTGGATCTAGTAGCTATAGACTTATGTTATGAAAGTACACAAGTTCACAGGCGTCCCACTGCTAGAGAAAGTCAAATTCCTCTAAATGTTGGGTTACTAGATTTAGCAAATAAATATGCAAGATGGGCAGTTCAATTTTAATTCCAGACAAACAATGAATAACTATTTTAGTATATTTCAGCTATTGAATGGGACACACTTCTACTAAAAAAATTCTTTGTTTATCAGAAGTTCAAATTTAACTGGGATTCCTATATTTTATCTGGCCACCCTATCTACAGGTATCTACTCCTGAAGGATGTATCCTACAAAACTAAAAGGACCAAAGAAAAAATAACTAGTGAGGAGAGGATTATATTGGCATGGGCCTCTCAAATATTATATATATATTATATATATATATAATTTTTTTTTGAGTGAGCTGAGGGGAAAGAGAATGTAATGAACAAATGAACAGATAAAACTAAATGAAAAACTTTAGAATGACCACCAGTTGGAAGTTAGTTGCCAAATTTGGGAGACTTTAAACTGAAATTTTTATTGTTGTAATGTGTTTCATATGTTTTTATTTGAAAATATACATGTAGCCCATATAGTTTTTTTGTAATTTTTTAGAAGAGAGCATAACTCCGGTCAGTTAAGCAAGTTAAGTATGGCCACAGAATCCTACAACAATTTTATGTAAATTATTCTTTGAAGTTGAATAAAAATCTCCCCTAAAAAATATTAGCCCAGGGAATTGCAATCATTCTTAAAACATGGTAAAATCATTTAACATAGGATCCCTATTGCTTCTATAATCCTGTAGGAATTGGGACACAAGTTAGGACAACAGAAAAAAAAAATGGGTACATACACAGAGTATTGTTCTTGAAAGTGATTCGCCTATATATAAGTCCGTTCAGGTCTTAATTTAAGAAAAAGAAGTGGTGATCATCTCTTTAAAAAGCTATCTTATAAAGTTCTAAGAGATGAGAAATTAAAGCCAAATTGGCATGTTGTGAAATTACTTTTATGCTTAACTGAGTAATTGAAAATTAGCATATAATATTATTAACTTAGTATTACCTTAGGACCAATAAGCGTAATGACGGAAACTCATAAATGCAGACTTTAAATTTTTTAATGGTCTTATGCTCCAATTGTTGAGTAATATAGAGTATTAAGTGGCACTTAAAATTAAATAAATTTATTTCCACACTGGATTTTCCCTGGCATCAAAAGCTTTAGCAAAGAATCAGTGTGTAAAATACAGAGAAATGAGAATTTGAGAGTGAATTCAAGTGAAAAGTGAAATTGGATATTCTGTTTCATAACTTAGATGAGGTGAGATACCAAAAGTTAGCAATAATAGTCAATCAATTGCTTTTGAAAAGGATTCATTTTAATCGTAAGCGCTAACATTTCTTTGGTAGAATTGTTTCTGTTGCACAGGTAAATCTCAATATTCCAGTGGCCCCTCCTGAACTTATAAATACAGGATTTCACTTTGTGCAAGGTTTTCTTGCTCAGGAGAAAATTTGCATTAGATAAGCTTGCCATGATCCAATGACCAAAGTTCAAAGGGGCAGAATCCAAGAAAATGAGAGGAATATAAAGAAATGAGAAGTAACAATACTAATTTAAATAAGATAGTAGAATTCTGAGATTTCCAATATTTGTTGACAGACAGAAAATAGTCTAGAGATCAGAAAATCATTTCAGGATATACAGTATAACTTGGAAGGAAGAATTTGATATTAAGTAAAATTCCTGATATTAGTCTATCTCTGGTGAATTTTTTTGTTAAGGCTGATCATGGTACTGATTTGATGTTTTAGCAAAAATTACCTGGAATACAGTTAACTCAAGCAACTAAGGTAAGCCCTGAAGATTCTATTTCCACCATTCACTTTCAGAGGATCTTATAAAAGGTATTTTGTTTTAAAAAAATGCACTTAAGATTCAAGCTCGATCCATCTGCACCAGGAAGCTTAACTGTCTCATTCCATAGCTTCCATTTGATTTTCCAATGCCTCTTCCCCTATCCAGGCTCTGGTCAGAGAAGTTCTAGCAATCATTGTCTAAGATGTTATCACGTGGGCTCTTCCCAAAGCGTGGCTGCTCGCCTTGATAACACACACACAGACATATCTACACACACGCAAAAGCTCGGTTCCTCTCGCTCTGTCTCCCTGTGGTTATTCTGATCCAAGCCATACTCACAATGTTAGTGACATCTGGAGAGGCTCCGTTCTGCAGCAGAAGGAGGACAATGTTCAAGTGGCCCATGAAGGCAGCCACATGTATTGGTGTGAGGCCAGACTGCGAAACAAAGCAAGAGCAGTTTTACTCCTCTGCACCGGTGGGGCTTTGGGGCTTCTTCAGATAAATGAAACGAGTGAAGAGGACAGAGATGGGTGGAAGGGAAGGGAGGAAGGAGTCAGAGAAGGAATGCTTCGTGACAAGCTGGAACATTTTTTCTACCTCTGTTATAGCTTGGATTGAAGCCCCATATTTCACCAGCAGTTCCATGACTTTGATGCGGTTTTTCTTGCAGGCAATGTGCAGTGGAGTAAAACCATTCTGTGCAAAAGACAATCAAGTTAGTTGAAAACATGCAGAAACGATTCTCACACAACTTCATGCTGGCACATTGCAGGCAATAATGTTACATCGTCACATAATGTTACCATTTCTTCAAACCCTGTAGGTGTCGGGATTTGGAAGGAAAAGTGGTGGTGTGTTCCTGTAGGCAATGAATTGGGCTTCCAGGTGGTGAGCCTGTGTGTCATTCAGTTTGTGTGGTTACAGAGAAAACCAAAGTGGAGAAAAAGCAGGGACCTAGTGTTTGAAGAAGGAAAACTAGAGGAGTAATTAGATTTTAGAATTTTCAAGATGTTTTAAGGTAAATTGATTGGTCAGGTTGAAAATAACTGTGTATCATTGTGGAGAAGGGCCATTCTCAGAGGACAAGAATTGTTCATCCATTTTGCTTCACACGTCCAAGAACATGGCTTCCTTTTAATACATTTTTCAAGTATGCTACCGTTTCTTTAAAAAGGAGTTACTCCAAAGTAGCAGAAATCATTACTTATGTGGATAATATTTATATACAGATGTTATATTTTATGCTAAATTTTTATAACATATGTCAAAAATTTATGAAGAATTTTTATTTTAAAAATAAAGGATAATTAAGTTCCTGAATATTTTTGAGAAAAGTTTAGAGAATTTCTGGACTAACTGGGAGGAAACACCTCTTCAGGGTAAATGCATATGGGGAAGAAGTCTATAGGGGACTTTCTAACTTTGCATACTGGGCCAAGGAATTCTCAGGGATTGGAGAAATTAAGTAACAATCCGTAAACTAGCCCCATCCTTACTCAATATGGATTATATTGGTCATCTTTCTATTTAAACAATGATCCCTTGTGAGTTATGTCTATTCTGCCAGTTTTGCATGTCCCAATGTGGACTGATGATCAGCCTACATCATGTATTTTCATACATTGGCGGTTCTCAGGAAATCATATGGTCTTACTCAGCTGAGGACAACTTACTCTTCACGTGGAGTGACAGATATAACAATTTATGAAATCATTTCCCCTGTGTATGAGCAATGTAATATGATAGATATAAACAGCCACATACACATGAAGCATTTAAAATATTTGCAATTATTAGATGGTGATGTTTTTATTGTCCACTATTCAGTTGAAAAGTAACATTTTCAGCTCCCTATGAGAAAATAAATATCCTCATATAATTGCATATATGTGAAGTATATTGGCTTCCCAGGTAATCATTAATAGATTGATTCCAATGGAAAAATGCCAGTAAAAACAATATTTTATATTTGATGATTCTAATAATTTCTCTCAACTTTAATACTGATAGAAGACAAATTTTAACTGATATAAACCTTATTAACATAGAAAAAAGGATGTGTTTTTAGTTTTAGAGTTAGGAAAAAAGAGGCACAAATTAGTGCATGCCTAACACTTCCAGTAATTGTTATCAGAATATAAGTGAAGCAAGGAAGATTTTTTCAATATTAGACCCTGGGAGACACAGAAGCCATCCTAGGGACAGCAATTTCTGGAATGGTTTTAATAAGTAAAATATTTTCCAAAGCAATAATACACCAGGCATCCCTTTTTCTATCAGTCTGTGGTTGGATAATCAAGTCAATAATGAAAACCTCCAAGTGAACTCTTCACAAGCTTACGTTGTGTACTATCTTACATAGGCAAATACATTCACAATTTAAAAATCTGGGTTTTTTTTCAAAAAGAGATAAATAAAGTTCAACTTTTTAATACCTGTATTCTAACTTTATCTAGAGGTATCTACAAGTTATTGTATAATTTCCTACTTTTCATCTTCTATTTTCCCTTTAAAATTGCTTATCACTCCAGAGGGGTTTCATATCTGTCTGTTTGGAACTTGCTCGTTTCTGAAATGTTACCTTGGTACTCTCTTAAGTATAACCTTGCTCATCAGCATTTAATAGCAAACTATGAAGGTGTGAAGTAGGCAGGCAGCCTGTGGAGGGTGACAAACTTAGCAGAATTAACTCTATTATCTGGAACCATGCAGTGCAGGTGTAGGCATCATTGGCCAGTGTGGGTTTGCTTGTCTCAATCTGTATTCAGTTAATGTGGACTGGGCCAGGTTTACCAGGGCTCTGGCATTTGGATTGGCTCTCTTGTCCAAAAGGAGTTTGGTTACACGGTAGTGGCCACAGTGTGCGGCAACATGGAGAGCTGTCAGGTAGTCCAGGGTGACATCATCCACTGGTGCCTTGTGCTGTAACAGGTGCTTCACACATTCCACGTGGTCCCCCTGTGCAGCCATGTGAAGTGGAGACAGCCCATTCTGCATATCAAAAACAGAATAAACCCAAGTCCACATTTTTTTCCCATTATTTTCAGATTCCAAAACACAGTGAAGTCAATTCTTTCCCTGCCACTTCAGTTAGTGGCAGGGGAAGAAATAATTTCCATTTAATAGCAGAATACTGACCAGATTACGTGTGGTGGAAAAGGGAGCTAAGAGAACATCTAATTTCATAATTATGCTATCATTGATAAAAACACAAATTAACACATCTTTTATTAATAAATACACAGTATATGTGCAATTCAGCCTGATTTTACAATGCGGGAAATATTAGATATATAAAAATAAGTGATATCTGATGCTCAAATTATTTGTATCCAATTCCATACATAGAATTCTAATTCAATTAATTTCCCTACCAGTATTTTTTTAGCAATAGACAGGGAGGCAGGCAAAGCAAGAGTGAGTGGGTGGGTAAGGGAGGTAAGGAAACTTTGATCATCGTCTAGTCCCGTGACTCTGAAATTCCTCTTTCCTGTCATGTTATGAGACTTGAATTAGACTTGGAGAGAGTAGAGATGAAAGGAGTAGAAGGGTGGGAGCCACACGGGGACCACAGGCCAAGAATCTCACTCTTAAATTTGAGGATAATCTAAATGTGTCATCATTGATACTGCCCCAAACAGCGTTACCTTTAATTCCAGGATAAGATCAACATCTGAAACACAACATAGCAGGCAATGCTTTGTCAATTATCAATCTAGGTAAGACGTTCATTTTTCTAGAACTGACATATAAAATTATGGGCTAAATTAATAAAACATTTGCCCATTAAAGAGACTAGACTAGTGTCTTTTCTTAAGTGTCTAGTGTCTTTCTAATTTGCATTTCATGTGCAAATATGGTCTCTAGAAAAATTACAGGTGACCAAATAACAGTTTGGCAGCCATTACATGCAACAAAGCAGAACTTATGTCTGGATGAGATGCCAGAAAAGGCTCTCAGCCCAATGTTCTCTATAAGGAAGGTGATTTCAACAGAGGGACAGCTAAAAGCAGACAAATTAATCCTTAACTGTGGTAGTTTGTGAGTTGTAGACAGTATGTGACTTGAAAATTATTAACATATTTTTATTTGTTCCTATATTAATCATTCATAATTACTGCATTAATAAATCCATTACATAAATTTAGGAAAGAGGAACAGGCTGATGAGAAGCTACTATGCATTAAGGGGAAGATAAAGTTGGTAAAGTGAAGAAGAAATTCAAGACCTGGAAAGGTTTGAACTTGAGTGTGGTATGCATAGCTCTGAAATTTATCATTCTTTGATGTGGTTTTTTTCTAATTGAATATTATTTATGTGGAAAATAAAAAATTCACATTTCATTGATTGTTCATCATACACAGTACGTTAGAAGGCCATCAGAGCTAAAAGAAAACTAAAAGCACACACTGACTGGAGGCGCTTGTGTACGTGAGGACGGCTCACTGAGATGAGTTTTGACATGATGAAGGTAGGAGAGCTGGTCCTGTCAATTTCATGGAAGAACCCTTGAGGCAGAGAAAGAAACAAGTTCAAACGTAGCGTATTGGAACCGCACCTGACAAAGTCAATGTCAATAAACAGTAAGAAGGAGAATGTGGCCTAAGACAAGTGAATGAAGAAGATGTATAACATATGAGAAGGAATTCCGAGGGAAGCGACCTTACAAGTTGACTTTCCCTCAGACAGATGTGGGGGACAGAGGGACGGTGTAACTCAACAGAATCTGGCTGTTGTAGTGAGAATAGACCGAATGCACTAAAGGAAAAAGAAGGGAAGCTAATTAGGGGCCTCTTGCAGTCTTCCAGGCAGAGTCGCTGGTGACCTGCACCAGTGCTGCTAAGGAGAATGTTGAGCAGCTATTGACTTAGTGACACATGCTGAAGGAAGAGGCAACTGGGTTTGGCGACAAGATGGAGAGCAAAAAAGAGAAGAGGCCTGTATGACATGAGGTGTTTGGTTTGAGAAACTGAAAGAATGAAATGGAGATAAGAAAGACCATGGAAGGATTAGGTGCAGGGGTGGGGATGGAATCAGGAGCTTTGTTCTGAAAGTAGTACATTTGACCTGTCCAGCAGACATTCACACGGCAACGGCGGGGCGACGGCTACTTATGGAATTTTGAAGACACACACTTACACATCAGCAGATGGAACTGTGTGGGATTCATAGCGAGTGAACACAGACAGAGAAAAGACACGAAGACTGACCTCTGGGGGTTCTAACGCTCCAGAGACACAAGAGATAAGGAGAAACTACTAAAGGATCCTGAGAAGCGGCATCGAAAAAAGCAAAAGGAAAGTCAGGAGAATGAGATGTCCTGGAAAGCAAAGAAGGAAAGTGTTTTAAGAAGAAAGGAGTGAGAAATCGCACCAGAGGAGAGCAAAAGGAAAGCACATAAACCATGCGGGCTGCAAGTCATGTCACTGGACCATCTGAAGGTGAGTCTTTGGAACTCTTCTTTGATTGCTTCAATTTTGCATCTCAAATTGATTGCTTCAATTTTCTCGATATTATGGAAAACAAGAACAAGCTAAGAAGTCTAAGAAGTTTGAAGAAAAAGTATAGAATAGTCAGGTGTCAAGAAGCAGAGTAAACAGTCTTGGAAAATACAGTGTGACTGTCAGCAGCTTTACAGAGAGCTGGAGGGGAAAGATCATGAAATTAAAGTGAGCCCAGTCAGTGTGATTGTTTTCTGTTGCCACATGCGGCTGCATGAATGTTAGTTGAATTTAATCAGAGTGAAATGTAGGAAGGGAGGATGAATATGTAAAGGAATAGTGTAAATGACTAGAATTTATTCTGGGCAAAGGTGAAGGCATAATGAGAACGAGGGACAGAGAAACTGTGACTAGAGAGGGGTCCCAGAAGATTAAAAGAATTTCTGGAGTTGAGGTCCTGGAGAGAGGGAGCTGAAACACAGATGGGGTGGTTGGCCAGAAATCACAGGGAAGGTACAGTTACCACACTGAAAAATCATCTAGAAAATGATTTCTGCCAGCTCGAAAAATCATCCACTGCTCCAATCAAGGTCACTAAAGTCACCAAGAATAAAAAAAGGGGTTGTGGTGAAAAGTCACAGTTTGCTGAGAGCCAGAATTTTCAAAGAATGAGAGGAAATGACACTAAGAAAGATGAATATTTGCTGAGAGGAAGCATAATGAGGATTCCAACTAGGAGTTTTTACGGAGGGGGAGGAAGGATAGTATGCATTAGGCGTATATTCTGCTCCCAGGAGAGCACTATCCCACTAACCTGATTAGTTCCTCTTCCCATGTTCCTTACCCTATACATACAATAATTATAATTATATGTTTTCATAATCATTTCTTTATTTATATCTAATCCACTGAATTCCAAGCTTCTTACAGATCATGTTTTATTCATCTTGATGGTGCCTTAGTGACTAGAACACCTGGGTGGCACACGTGTGCACTCAATACAATTGGATACATCAATAAATGACTGAATCAATGAGTACCATCAAGCAGTCACAGACACTTTACGCTTACATCTGAACGATATTTGATTTTACAAGAAGACCATTTTTTAAAATTCAATCAGATCATCTATGCTCTTCACTAGCGATATGAAAGCTACAGGCAAACTCTGTACACAAGATTATTTTATGGTCTGTAAATCACATTTGTCTATCTTCAATCTGATATAGGTTTTTTATTGGTTGTAACATGATTGGTCTGGAATTTTGTCATTTCCTTTTAAAGTTCAATCTAATTTGACATCAAAACTTTCCATAATTTTCTCTGCATTTCCCAGTCCAAAATTTGCATTTTAAAGACAGATCTATATAACATTCACAATAGGGCTATACGAATGAAAATTATAGAGATGACTTATCTTTCCTTGTCATATAGAACAGCTCTGTGTAATTATCTTCAATTTGTGTCTCATGATATTTTCTAATAACCTAAAATAAGGCTAGATAATGGGCAATGATACAATAATAAAGCATTTAAAATATATATGATAAAAAGCTTCGACACACCAACTCACCATGTGGTTTTTGTTGACAGGAAAAAGTGCTGTCCTCGGTGTTCAGCACATTGATAACATGAGACAAGTGCTAGATTTGCCATGAGGACAATATGCTTGTTCAGTGGCTCTGGGTAGGTGGCCAGTCATAACTATTGCTGCCCCTATCACCTCTACCGATCCCAAATGTCATCAACCAAGGCCACTGCTGAGTAATTACCTTGACTTATATTGCCTACTAAGAGATAAAGATCGGATGAGCCAAAAGATTTACCTTGTGTTGGTAACTGAGCTGCTGTAAGAGATAATTTTATATAGATTTTCTAGTCATCTCAGAGAATAATAAAAATCTAGACTTAAAATTTGAAAGACATCCTTATTTATATAAAAATACAGATATATTTAAATTTCTATCAATTTCTGCAATAATGATAGCAAGTTAAAATGCAGAAAGAACTTGAAGGTATACGTCTTATGAAAGGTGATCACAAGAACTGAACCATTTTTATTGTATCCACCCAAAACAGAGTCAAGAAGACGGGGAAAAAACCACAAAGGTGCAAAACATTGCTCCAAGAATGTATTTCTCGGCAAGCCTGACTTTGAGGCTGCTGTTGTAAAACATGAAACTGGTTTTATTTACAGCTTCTGCGGTAACTTCTCCTGCAACTCTAGGACTAATTTTACCCATGACCATCGCTCCTCAGTTCCCTAAACCCTTACCGAGAAACTTTCTCAAAGAGTAATGTGCAACATTTCTCCTTCTTTATAAAACCTCTAACCTTCTCTTTGTTCTTTGGATATACTAAAGACCACCCAGTTCTTTCCAAATATTATAATCCCAAATATTATAAAACCTTAGGTTTAAAGATTTGTCTCTACAGTGTTATTTTTACTTTGACAATCTTAATGCGTATACAGAACGTGTGTAAGTTGATTACTCAAGGGACTGTAACAAACTGGTCAACACAAGAAACTAGGCCTACTATACTGTTACGTACAAGTGGTGCATGTCCAGTATACAAAAATAGGTCAATTTAAGGAGGTAGTGATGTAGGGAGGTGGTCCACGATGGAGGTTCTACTGTGCTTGTTAATTTTAATAATTTTAAATTAGTTTGATATGTATTTCTATTCTTGGCAGACAAGTTTTGAATAATTAGAAAATGCTTGGCTAATGTTTTGTTTTCAGGAAGAATTGAGATTATCAAAAAAGTGATGTCCTCTGAATCCCATCTCACCCATAGTGACTCACCTTAGTCCTTGCCAGCAAGGGAGCACCCCTTTCCAACAGCAGTTCCACCACTTGGTCATGCCCACTTCTCGCAGCGCAATGAAGTGGTGTCAACCCATCCTGCCGAATAAATGAAAGAATCAGACCTGAGTTCACTCATTTCAAAACCAGGATTGCATCTATTGCAACCATAAAGAGGGAGTTTTCCTGAGCTCAGTCCTGACAATTCACAATAAATCAATATTTGAATTGCAACTAAATGATAGAAAAGAAGATAAGTAAAACAGAAAGTGAGCCAGAAAGAAATCCTGATGGAGAACAAGACAGAGAAAGGGAGAGACAAAGGCGAAACAGTAAGAGAACAAGAGAGATCCCCTGTGTCGACATTCAGTGAAATGGAACTGGCTTCTGGTCACATGTTCAAGAAAATGGAAAAACAGAGTATGCCGCATTTTTTAAACTTTAAACCCTACTCACGAGAACCACTTTCAGGGATCATATTAGATTATGCCATTTTCATTTTGTTTGTTCTAACACACTTTTACATAAAACTCCTTCTTACTGTAATTTGTCAGTATATGTTCTATCTTGAATTGTCAGTACTTTCATAACTTCTCCTAAAATACTCCCTGATGCTGGTAAAAGAGAAGGATTTTTTTTCATATTCTTTTATAGATTTCCATACATATATTTCAACATTTTAAAAATTACATAATTATTTCCCAGAGATGAAATTTATTATTAGTAAATGGAATTATAACTGCATCAAATAAAAAATAGGCCAACTATATGTTATGTTACTTATTTGAGTTTCTGACCTTAATACTTCTGGGGTTGCTTCTGATTCCAGAACAATACCCATATCTCCCCATCTATTAAATTTTATTTCTCTTTAGGGTAACATGGTCAAAAAAGCAGAGTGGTTGGCAAATACAAGACTGTGAGAGAGACACCATTTATCTAGCTGGTAACCCAAGGCACAATGTAAGTTACAAAGAGAGAAAATGAAATCCCAGTTACATAAATTAAGTGGTAATTTGAGGTTTAAGGGAAAAAAATAGCTTGTCCCAATGAGAGATGTGGAGAAAGTGGGTAGCAATCAGAGAGAATGAAGGATGTGAGCAGCTATGAGGATTTCAGAAGCTTATCCAGAGCTCTCATAGCTTATCTTTTATGTCTCTGCTTCCAGGACACTCTCTCTAGGTTATGTTTTCCTTCTAATAAAAATAATTCCTCTGAATTACAACACTCTTTCTGATCCAACGTGCTGGGAGTTCTATGCGAGATGTCTTCTACTTCTGTAGAGGCTCCAGCCACCTCTTCTTTGCCCTGTGTCCCTACAGCTGACCACTCTAAAGGGCATCAGTAGGTCGGCTTCTTGCCCTCTGGCATCTGGTCAAGTTTGGTCAATGGGAAAGAACTCTCTTAAGGATCTCCTAAGTCTGGCTGTGTGTTTTTCAAAGGTTACACTCCCGTCAAGGCGGCCTTTCCCCACAATTCTCCCTTTTGAAGTCTTAGGAGCCTCCCCTACTCCTTCCCTTTTAGGTTTAGGTTGATAATAAGCCCTGCTGTCACTAGCCCCTGAGATAGTGCACTATCTCTGTATCTTCCCTACAGTCTATCCACAATATGATAAACAGACCCTTTACAATCTCCAAGCAAATTACCAATTTCAGTGTGCCATCTGTTTTTGGTTAAGACCTTAATGAATAACGATTCTTTGCTTTGTTAAATCCATTTAGCTACCCTTAAGATACTCAATAACCAAAACAGATCTGAAGTTTTGGGTATCTGAGAATTTATGTGAAGACTGCTTTTCCTGAAAAAAGTACTTAACTAGAATAGTTGAGGTGTTACCATATTTTAAACTTTGCCAGATAGAAGCCTGAAAAATTGTGCCAGCAGAGCAATGAAAAGGGTTATACTTTTGTATCTTGATAGCAACTAACTACAGAACTTTAGCTGCTATGTAAATTATATAACAATTAGATATAGCTGATTTCTCAGGTATATTCCTGGTGGGGGCTTCATTGAGATGTAGACTTTGAGAAATCCCGTATACTGAATCGAGACACCATAGGCAATGGTTAGTTTGACTGTGGACTCTGGGTGAACCTCAGATCAGCCCCCTCACCCCCAAGTGAATCTCTCTGATGCTCAGCTTGATGAACAAAATGGGGGTTATTTTCCTTACCCTATTTCTCTTACAGAGTTGTTTAAAGGGGTGGGGGGATGTGCTACCCTACATCATTTTTTAGAAAAGGTAGTATATGTTTTCTATGAATTACATGAAATAGTCCTTAAACAACCATGTTGAAATTGATTTCCAAAATACTGTTAGAATAACAATAGGATCATTATGAAGAACATTTATCATTCCCACAAGAACATCAAGGAACCATAAGATTAACTTGGTTCTATATCTTACATTTAATGATGTAACTGCATTAATAAAAGATGTATGTATAACGATATCCAATTCAAGTTGCCCAATTGGCTACATCTGACTAGAATTTGAATATCTTTCTAAGCACCATATCAGGTTAATGCTAAAAGATTCCTGTCAAAGTTTTGTATTCAGGACATTTTAAACTTAAATTCCTAAGCCTATGTTTGAAGGTTATGGTTTTTTTTTTTCTTCCAGAGACCCTCCTTGGGCTGTCTTTTTTCTAAACTAGAATCAGTTCCTCTATACTGCTATGCTATCTACTCTGATGCGGATAATTCTGAAAAGAAAAGATCGATGACTGTGACAGGCACACCATTTATCTAGCTGGTAACCCACAGTATTAGCTCCTTACCAACATTTCTTTCTCTTACTTTTCCTTTTCTCACTCTCTGTTCAGACCAGTGGTTCTCAACCTTAATGCAGCGGCCCTTTAATACAGTTCCCGTGAGTTGCGACCCACAGGTTGAGAACCACTGGTTTAGACCATTATTCCAGCAATGTATCCTGAAGTCTGTATTAACATAGGCTCTGCTAATTACTAAGCTGGGTATCCTACCTCAATTACGTAACTCTGCTGAAATTCATTTTTTCCTTTAGTAGTCTCCTTTCTCAAACAAAGACCTACATAGTTTCTCAGCAAAAAAATAATGATACTTCACAAGTTGTCAGGAAGATGGAAATAGGCAATATTTGTAGAGTACTTGGCAGGGTGCCTATCATAAGCAGGTGACAGTTGGTAAAACCATTTACTGTTATTACTTTAATTATTATATCCAATAACAAGAATCAAGAGTGATCCCTATTTCTGATGTGCTTTTTTTTGTTCACCATTCTTTAATTTTGTTTGTATGCTTTTATGGTTTGCATTGAAGTATGTATTTTAATATTTTACACATAATCTTTACATGGGGTATCCCCACAGTTAAATAATAAATAAGCCTAAAAACAAAAAAAGAATGATGCCCTTAATAAAGCCTGAGTTAATAATCTCATTCCAACTAGCTTAAAACGTATGTTTTAACATTAAAAGAAGAGTTTTCAGATACCAACAAAGGGTTCTGGTGAAAATGTCTCAGAGTTTCATAATAGATCCTAGTCAATAATGAGAATGCCAACAACATGTAAACTGTTTCAACTGGGGGGGGAGACTTCGTGTCTTAATTACCTGAAAGCCTCTCTAGATCTTGCTTTTCTCCAGATAATGAAAACCGTATAAATGAGAAAGATAATGAGACAATAAAGGGAAAATTCTTCACGGAATATACTAAATTTAGAATTTTGGTTAATTTGATTGCTAGGGGAAACTGAGAACTTTATGATAAAAAAGAAAAAATAGGACTCTTTTTTTATAATGTTATATATAAAAGCTCTATTATATTATCTAATAATATAGTGAAAAACAAATTAAATGTTTTTCTATTTTTAAATATATTTTCAAAGGCCAAAAGTAAAATCAAACTATATTCCCTTGTTTTGGTAATCAAATATCATAATTCCAGAATTGGCCTCCCAATTCTAGACCACACTCCTTGATTTCAGTATATACCTCCTATTTGATTTTGTCTTCGGTAAGAGGGATATTGTTCTTTTAGCTCTAAACAGAATGGAAAGAACCTAACAATGCTTTTAAAATACTACTACTTAAGAGATGAGACAGTATTTTAACTTCTAAGAAGAAGGAAGATCAGTGCTATGATTCACTATTCTACCTACTCCTCGGTATGCTGGAGCCTGGCCATTGTGACTACACAAATCAATATACCATGTTGACAGCTCTAAATCATGGCAGGATTATTTTATGCTTTGGAAATCAGCAGAGGCAAAGCCACAATTCAAGGGGGGGTGGGTTTTGTTTGAGAAACTATTAGCAAACTTCTACCAGCACACGGCTAGCCTAATCCCTTTACCTATTGTTGACTTGCATTTCTGTGCATATAGGGACCTCGTCTGCCTTGTTAACTGTTGTGTCTCATGGTTCATAGCAACAAGTAGGAAGTCAGTAATTATTTAAGGAATGAATGAACAGAATGTCTATATGGTGTACACAATTAGAAGATCTATTTTTTCTTTTTAAATCCTTGATTAAAATAAAATAAAATAAAATTTATTTGCTGTATCTAAAGGCTACCCTAGATAAAATATGGCCCAAAGGTTCCCCTCATAGAAGAAACCTGGACATTGATTAATTGTCCAGGACAATTAATTACAGAACTAGCATAAAAATACATTTCTTTCCACATTTTAGTACTCTTTATGAAAATACACTGCCTACTTGATGTTAAACTTTTGAATTGTATATGCAAATAGATGCAGACCATGTAAAACTAGAGCATCTTTTAGAGAACTAAGTAAATATTGCAATGAACAGTGAGAACAAAACCAACTGTCTCAATAGTGAATGAATAAATACTCCAAGAAAGCATTAATAAAAGCAAAGTGTAACACTGAGACATTGGTCAAGATAAAAACATTTTGCATTTACAAATTGTGTGATAATCACGATTATTAGAGACTTGATGAAAACAAAAAGGTCAATATGAGAAGTGAAATCATGTTAGTCAAATATGTAACATCTTGTTAGTAACAATATTAGAAATGCATCAGTATGCAAAAACTTTCCTTTAAATATAAAGTACAAGTAAGTAAAGCATGTGGCATATTGTATACTGTTCCAAATTCTGCATGCCCACAGCATAGTAAAGGAAAATCGTGCCAAAAAAGCAAAGGGTAGAAACTATATAGAACTCTGGACATCATGACTAAGACACCGGACACAACAACAACCTTAACAGACAAAGCAAACCACTCCAGAACTCCCCCAGGATGGGACGTGTAGCCACTGTGGACCAAATGTCTAAGAAGAGTGATCCCCAACCCTCTAGAAACCAAAGACTGGTTTCGTGGAAGACAATTTTTCCATGGACTGGAGGAGGAGGTGGTTTAGATATGAGTTATCAGGCAACTGATTTACTATAATCCGTGTACAGTCAAACCTCTCTGCTCACGAGAGTCTGCTTTTGCAGCCACTCCCCAGCACTAGCATCACCACCATAGCTTCCCCTCAGCACATCAAACGTTACATTCTCATACGGAGCACACAACCTAGATCCCGGGAAGGTGCAGCTTAAAGAAGGGCTCTTGGTCCTATGAGAATCTGATGCTGCAGCTCATATGACAGGAGGCAGAACTCAGGCAGTGAAGGGACCAAGCGATGGAGAGTGGCTGTAAATACAGATGAAGCTTTGCCTGCCACTCACCTCCTGCTGTGCAGCCCAGTTCCTAACAGGCCAAAGACTGACCCACAGCCAGGAGGTCAGGGACCTCAGTCTCAGAAAAATGAGATTAAGAAAGTAAGTTTTCCTGAGGTCATTAAAAAGCAGAATTTATATCCTGAGGCTGGTGTAGATTCTAGAAGCTTAATGATAAGGTTAATTAAGCAAAAACATTTTCTAGCCTCAAGATTTGCAAAGAAACTATCAATAGATTTGATTCTTATGACTTGAACTATGAGAACATGAAGTCTTGGAATTTAACAAAGTGAAGATAAAATGCAACGAGGAACACATTCTATCCACCATCTTTCATAGACTTTTACACCACATACTTCAACATTTTTATATTATAGGAATGTTTGAAGTTTTGCTGAAGTCTGTAATTAACCAAATATACTTCAGACAAATATTATTGAAGTTGTTATATGTTTAAGCAAATAACTACACACTATATAATGTCAGAAATTATGAATAGCTAAGTGATTTATACACCCACTGTTTTAAAAAAAGGGGGGGTTAAAAATATAGCCATGATATAATAATATATATTATAATAATAATATAAATAATTAATAATAATTATAATAATATAATAAGATAGCCAGATAGAATATATTCTCACACAACCTTATGAGGTAGGTACTATTATTAGCCTAAATTCAGGGAAGGTAAGAAAATGGCCCATATCATACAACTTCATAAGTGGTAGAAGTAAGACTTGAGATCAGGCAATCTTCCTTCTGAGTCTGCACTTTTAACAGTTGAACTCTAAAGGCTATGTTATTATCTATCTTTTGGGAGTAAGCTAAAAACTCAGAATGATATTTCATTTAACAAATTTAAAATGAATGAAGGGCACTACTTTTACCACGAGGACATAGGTAAAGATATAATGTGTGGATTTTTGTCTAATAAGCATCATAAGCAAACCTTCTGCTCACCTCAGTATAGCAAAACCACTTAAGAAAAATGAATATGGAATTGAACAATGGAAAACAAAACAAATTTAAATATGTATTAAAATATTTTATATAAAAACTACAGTCTGATACTTAATGTATGGTAATGAGTTGGAACTCTCAGTATCTGTAACCCCCCCAAAAGCAAGATGTGAAAGTCCAATCTTCTTTCCCAGAAAATCAATAAGCAAACTTCGAAAATTACCTTATCAAGGGGCCAGCCTTCTGTTTTTCCACAATTATAAGAAAATATTACTTTCACCTAATGATATGAAAACTTTAAATATTGTATGGGCTCTAAATCAAATCTAAGAGAGCGTTGGTTTTGTTTGATTTTTTTGTTTGAAATGTATTGCTTATATTTACCGACTTGTATTTCAAACTGCCTGCTCAGAGGATTGAATGAAATAATAATGGTAGGAAATGGAAAGAACAGAGACACTCACCCTAGTTTTGGCATCAATCTGACCGCCTCGATCCAGTAAGAGCTTCACCATGTTTGTGTTTCCCCTTTTGGAAGCCACATGCAGAGGAGTGATTCCATTCTACACCATGGAAAGACCAAACAAGAGCATGTTGGGTACGGCAGGGCATGATGGCGATTACTTTGTGTTAATGGGTACAGGGGAGGTTGTGACCTATGTGATATAGTGATCCATGGTTTCTACAAGTTCAATGTCTTCAATTTTTAAAGAACAAAGCACATAAACCACAAAACACTATAGTTAGAGACTGCAAAACAGAATGAAACTGCTTTGCTATGTTAGTCAAGAGCTACAATCGAAGTACTGAATGTACACGGGACAGCCAAGAGACAATGGAAGCTATTGTGTGTAGTAGAAACAAAAACTCAAATTCTACCTAAGATAGAGCCCTGCTGTAAAGTCCTATAACATCCATGCACTTAAACGTGTCTGGAAACGTAAAGTCCCATATGAGTAAAAATAGAAAGCAAATATACATATCAGTACTTGGTGGAAAAATGACTTTTCAAAAATCTTCTTCAGAATAATTCAGTAAGAAAAACAGCTTGAAAATAGCACAACTTAGTTTCAGTGCAGAAGACTTCAAGAGACGAAAACATTATACATATAAATTGCATTTATTTATTTTATGGTTCTCGTAAGTCATGATTATGGCAGAGACATGTACTTGACTTTTTGTGTCATAATTTTTTGAATATTCAAAATTTTCATTCACTGATTTATTGTGAATATACTGAGTTATATAATTTTCATGTAAGTGAATTCTTCCCAATTACCATCAGCATACAACAATGCGATACCTTTTTATGAACTTTTGCAAAACTTCCTATGAACAAATGCCCTGCCAAGCTGTGTGCCCAGTAATCCTTGTAAGACATGCTACTTACATAATTTGTGCCTAACATTTTTAAAGTATTTTTATTGACTTGAAGATGCTCAGTCATCATTTGTAGCATGATCTTTAAATATTACTGCCCATCCCGATGTCAGAATTAACATCCTCCTTACCTATTGGAAATGATCTGTGTGCATGTGAATTTATAGCATTCTTATTTTCTACTTGGGTCATGATGACTTCTTATGATTTAAAGAGAAAAAGGAAACTTAATCTCCAGCACAGATCCAGGTAAGAAAAAAGAAATGAAACCTTTATGGAAGCCACTGGTGCTCTTTTTCACATTTCTTAAAATACTCACTTACTGCTGTGTAGAATGAGAAACTATTTTAATCGTACCCTGGCTGTGAAGTCCACAGCAGCGCCCCGGTTTAGAAGGAGAGTCGCCACATTGACATTCCCATAGTGTGCAGCTATGTGCAAAGGGGTAAAACCACTCTGTGGAAAATAAAGAAATGACAGTCAGGAAAGGGCTTTTCCTTTGTATGCTGCAGGCACCAGAAGAAACTTACATGGTACCTGTTTGCCTAATTCATGAGCAATAATAAATGATTGAATAAGACCTTAAATCTTAGTGTTATGAGATGGTAAATAACTAAATATGTAAGGAGGTAAATAAATATCCTATATTTACTGACAGTATCATTTTAATTACATTAACTATTTATCTATTTAGGAGTTTTGTTTTTTTTTTGAGACAGAGCCTCAAGCTGTCACCCTGGATGGAGTGCCGTGGCATCAAGCTCACAGCAACCTCCAATTCCTCGGCTCAAGCGAGTCTCCTGCCTCCGCTTCCCAAGTAGCTGGGACTACAGGCGCCCGCCACAATGCCAGGCCATTTTGTGGTTGCAGCTGTCATTGTTGTTTGGCCAGCCCGGGCTGGATTCGAACCCGCCAGCTCAGGTGTATGTGGCTGGCGCCTTAGCTCGTTGAGCCACAGGTGCCGAGCCTATTTAGGAGTATTTTTAATGCAAAACACTGTTTTCTCAAGTTGGTTTAGCATATTAGAGAAAAACAGATTTTTTTTTTCTTTTTTTTTTTTTAGCGACAGCGTCTCATTTTATCATACTCAGTATAGTGCCGTGGTATCACAACTCACAGCAACCTCCAACCCCTCGGCTTAGGTGATTCTCTTGCCTCAGCCTCCCAAGTAGCTGGTACTATAGGCACCTGCCACAACATCTGGCTATTTTTTGTTGCAGTTTGGCCAGGGCCGGGTTCAAACCCACCACCCTCGTTATATGGGGACAGCGCCCTACCCACTGAGCCATAGGCACTGCCCCTAAAAAAACAGAATTTGATTAAACAACATAAGGGTTTAGCCACAGGAATACCATAATTATGAATAAAAAATGTTTTTTTCAGAGAAAGATTCAAAACCAATATATTTGTTTTGGTTTTGCTTTTTAAAAAACAGCATGGTCAGCATTCATTATTAGAGCTGTAAAAATATATTAAAAAATTCTTGCAAAAGATATAGAATTGTTTTTATCTTCTTTTATAACTGTTTAATCAGACTATGTTTTTATAATGACAAAAGAATTAAAAAGTAAAAATTAAACAATATACTTGGCATCAATATGAGCATAAAATAAAGAAATAAGTTCAGCTTAATCCAATTTTGAATGTTAATTAAACCAAATTTTATCAGTAAAATAAAATGTAATGGAACAAAACAGGTACAATCAATTATATAGGTATTAGAGAACTATTTACTCTCAGAATGTTTGAAAAATCAAACTGAAAATCTCAAAAGAAGAAAAGTATATTTTTTTCACTTATTTTTCTGATGAAAATTTAGTAGGGAATTTTTGCCTTTTTCACAATAGAAGCATATTGCCTCTTCTTAAAGTGCACAAAGATGTATTATATGGTAATTTTTCTTAGTCTCTATAATTTGCATTCCTTAATAAAAGATTATGGAAAAACAGAAACTGTTGATTGGTTATCCCATTCTGGAGGTTTCAGGTTATTTTTTATTGTTCTCTTTTATGTAAAAGGAATTAGAATGTGTACTGTATTGTTTTTGAGAGATATTTTCTAAATCACAACCACTATTTTTATATTGGCTTGATATATAGGCTCTGGAGAATTTATTTTAAAAATGCATTCAGACACCTTAGGCAATCAAAATTTCTCTGTGCTATCAGCAACATTAACTACAAATAATTTCTGACTTAAAGAACAAAACACAAAATTGAAATAATTAACTATCAATCCAAATTCCACAACTGTGATCAAGATATTTTTATTTTGCGTTAACAACATGCCAAATATTCATGTCGTAGTGAAGGGACATGAATATTGTCCTGGCTGTTATTTTATAAAATGTTGAATTTTTATATTTTAAGCAATAATTGACAGAAGTTTTATCCTTTTCATCTTGATAATTCCCATTACCCAGACACATCCTATATGTGTGTCTATTATTCAAGTTACAATTTAATTTCTGGAAAATATATTGACTGCCAGCGAATAATTTCCAAATCATGCAAATATAACAATATTCTTTTTCTCATTTGCAAAAGTAAACTAATTTGTTATCTGACATGACCTTTGTGACCATCTATGATGATGCCTTAGAAGCCTGGGCTGGTAGCAGCCCTCTCGGAGGAATTCCTCCCTAATAACATGGAGCTGGGAGACAGAGGTCACCTTTCCACAGGATTATAGACAAAGGGGTGTTCCTTCTTTTTACTCTATTGTCTTCAAATAAATATATACAACTCAATGCAAATCTACCCAAACTGCATCTTTCATCAATGCATCTAAATAATTATCAAAAAGCATCTAAGAAATTAAAGCTACTGAAATCAGTCATTAAGATAACAATTGTATGGAATTGGGTGGTTCCAGTTTTGAACAATTTCACCAAGAAGTTGGGCTTTTTATTTTGTACGGGGGGAGTCTCTGATCTAACTTCCTGCGAAAAACAAAAGAAATGATATAAATAATTCAAGTATACTGATGTCTCAAAGGGTAAATAAGTTAATAAACAAGACAGTAGTCTTAGAAATAACATTACTCCCTGTCAATACTAAGTACAAATGCTCAAAGGCTTACAGCTCCCAAAATTCCACCCCCAGTGATCAAATGAGATGTCAGTCTACAGAACCCCCTCAGCAAAGGGAAAAGCAGCCTACATGGTCACTCACCTTTGGGTGAGTAATAAAAATCTATTAACTTTTGGATGCTTAGGATTCAACTCCAAGGAGGTTATTTTTCATAATATCCTTTCAGTAATGTTTGGGTCAAGGTCTGTCTGTAACAGTGGCCAAGCAGAGACTACTAAACACACACACACAGGCTGTGCTGAGAGGCCTCTGAGCTTAATCCTATTCATTGATGTGACTTATTTTGGTATGTGGAAAATATATGATCTTGTGCAAGTATTTTAAGATTTACGAGAAAATGAAACTGCTTTGCTCATAATACGCTCAATAATATTATTGATTATATACAATGTGGTAAGGGAAGAAAAGAATACAGGAAAAAGGAGGCAACTGCAATTAGATAAAAAGACAAAACATAGCATCATATTTTCACTTTTTTTCACCTAATTTTCACTTCCCTAAAGTCTAACCTGAGAATTCTTATTAAGAAAATAAGATTATATCTCTCCTTGGCAAAAAGTAAATAGTAAAGCTCATTTGTTAAAATAAATATCAAGAAAGAATTTCATTTCATGCTGTACTCTAACAAACTCTTTGAATAGTTTCACTAATAAAAAATAATGCTTCCGATATATGTGGCATTAAATATTTTGAATTATCAATTTGCTTTAATCATGGAAAAAGTTTCCAAATGAATTTCCTATGAATGGAACTTCTCATCATTAGTATGAATTAGTGAGCATTTATTGTAATTGGGTAAAAACTAAAATAAATAAAAATAAGGTAAATTTTGGTATAACCACAATACTGTACCTCTGTCGTCCTATTCACCATCATCTGAAGCAGTGTTGTGTGGGAAAAAGAGGCAAGACATTACACAATGCAAAATTAAGGAAACAGTCAATCTGCTCACTAAAACCGGGTATATGGTTCCAACATGCCAAAACGTCTGCTCCTGAGAAAAGACATCCCCAAACACTACACGATACAATGATGTGCTCTTTCTAATTCGGTTTCTATTATTTCTGACTGTAAACAGACTCCCCCCAAAAACCTAACCTCATCTTTTAAAGAAAATTATCTTACATCTAATCGTACTGTCCCCTTCTTTCTGAAATACCTCTGAAAGTAATTTATCCCTTTTCGTAACCAGAAGTAATTTTGCACTATCACCGTGGCCTACTTCTTAATCATCTCCCCGGAGGAACCTGGCAGCCGAGAGCTCTTTCGCACAGTGCGACCAGCTTTTACCTTCGATTGCACGTCAGCATTGTGATCGTTCTGAAGCAGGAGGGCTGCGGATTTGGTGTCGTCTTTCCTAGCTGCAATGTGCAGAGCGGGCAGCCTCACCTTCCCTTTGGTGTCGTTCTCCAGGAGGATGGCCACAGCCTGGTTGTGTCCTTGCTGGAGCGCCACAGCTAGTGGAGTAAATCCATCCTGGGAAAACAGGAGAAGGAAAAAAATCTATTAACATTTGGATGCTTAGGATTCAACTCCAAGCAATTTTTTTAAAGTAACGATTAAAATTGATCAGCAAAAGCATAAAATATGTATGTCTGTAACAATTAGAAGCAGATTATGGTCAGCCATTTGTCATACCGTGAATGAGTGTAACCAGATTGCTTTCCTAATTTCTATTCTACATATTTTGAAAAATACCCACATTCCCTAATAAGGCATACTACAAACAGAATGTGCTCAAATGAGTGTTTACAATGAGAAAATCAATATTAAAACCGACTTCAATAAATATCTGCTTATGTAAATCAGAAAAGTGGGAAGGGTAGGCAGTGTGAAGACTCACTCTAATTTGGAATGAAAGACATGGTAACTAAGATATGTGTGACACAGCCAAGACGTGAGTGATTGTGTAGCTAACTAAACGTCTCTGAATTGGTTAGGGAAGACAAAAACCCCTGGGCATGGAATGGTCTAATACCAATTCAATTTTGAACGTTTGAGAAATTGAGAAATAGCATGTTCTAAAACTCTTTGGCAATTAATTTTGTACTTAGCTGAATTTTATGTTACTTAGATCAGTTAGATATAAAATAACATGACCTAGGTAATATAAAAACATCAGCTATTCAGTTCTAAACTTAAAAATAGAAAGCTTAAAAATCAATAGCAGAGGGCAGTGCCTGTGGCTCAGTGAGTAGGGCGCCAGCCCCATATGCCAGAGGTGGCGGGTTCAAACCCAGCCCTGGCCAAAAACTGCAAACAAAAATCAATAGCAGAGATAATGTGCAGTTAGAGGCAATTGAAGGGTATATAACTGTACTAGAAAACTTAGAAAGCCATGCTTTCACTCAGTTCCTGGAAACGCGACAAACAAATAGAAAAACATCAATAGCGTAGGCTTGACGTAGTGACGTACCAAAGAACTCTTAATCCACAAAAGTTTGAAAACAAGCTTCAACGTTAGAAGTTTTCATTTACACAGAGTAGAGATGAGGGCAATAGAAGGCTACATTTAAAGATTGCATTCTCGAGACAATAGTCAATTACCACAATCGAACTCCTCGATGTTGTTTTCAGTAACAATTTATAAAAGGTAACTGCAGACTTTTGAGGAAAATGATTTTTCTCAGGTGTATTATTGTGTTGCGTGTGCAGTACCAACACCAAGAAGCACTCAATTCTAATCCTAACACGTGACTTAACAGAATGGAAGAGGAAAGGACGCGGTGTCTTATGAGGAAAAATAGTAGCCTGCATTTAGAACTTTGAAATGCTCCGAGAATGAGAAAAGTACAGGTTCATTATCCATACAGATCTAAATTTATTATCTCCTGCAACACTGTCATAGTTTATATTTAAAAATATGACCTTAATTTTTTCTTAGAGATGGGGCATTTGCTCACAGAGCAGAAACTCATTAAAAAGATTTTTGCTTTCAATTTTGTGAACATCTAGGAAGAAGGAAGAGAGTAATGAAATAATATATAGTATAATACATATATATACCATTCACACATACATATATATGTGTGTGTATATATATAGATATATAGATAGATAGGTAGGTGGTACTGGAAGAATAAAGAACTCTTTTCAGAAATTTAACTTTGGGTGCCCATCCCATGGAGATCGTGCTAATCTACACTTCATGAGAGAAGGATAAATATTTGGAATAGCTTGTTCAAGTACCTTAACTGATTCTATGAAAAGGAAACCCAAATTAAAGTCCAGTAGTTTCATTTTTCATTTTTTTTACCAAGGTTAATTGCTATAACTGTAAGAAATTTTAGCCTTCCTATGAAAGCTATAAATTAGCTCTATATTAGGGCTGAGTACATTGGATACTTTTTCTTCCATTCTTGAGATACTTTGCTAAGAAGAATATGTTCCAGCTCCATCCATGAAGCACATTCTGCCCGATGATTGCACCAATGTACACAATTATGATTGAATAAAATTATTAAAAAAAAAAGAAATTTTAGAATTTTAAATATTTCTTTTCAAACATGAATTTCATTGTCACATTGAATAACTTCATAATTCTCTACAAGAATCAGAGATTCTTGTCATCATGTCTTGGCTAGTAATTAATTTTTGCAAATTATGGCTACCAGCTACTTCAGGGTAAGTGCCTTTTGGGGGCTTAATCATACATGTGCATATGAGATTGTAGAGAAGATATTTAGCAGAACAACATAGAGAGGAGACAAAGTGGTAATCAACCATCCAGCCCTGTAAAGACTTCTTTTAATACACAAAATGATACACTAAAAAAGAAGGTATAAAATTTGGTCTGAGGTGTGTTTCATCGTAACTATTAGGGTTGATGGTATTTATATATATATAAATAGCATGTTCTAAAGCTCTTTGGCAATTAATTTTGTCCTTAGCTAAATTTTAGCACACACATAAATACAGAGGGTACCAAAAAGATATATACAATTTAAGAAAGAAAACATATATTAAAATTAGAACTTTCAAATCATATTTGACTTCTGCAATTAGAAGAGCTACAAGATACAACATACAAGATAACAAATGTTATCAGTATATACTGAATATTACAATTTTAATACGGTTTTTCTTTCTTAAAATGTATACATATTACTTTGCCACCTTGTGTGTGCAGATGTGTGTGTATATGTGTGTATGTGTATTTCCATCAGGAAAAATTAATCTTAGTTAAATGATATTTTTTTATATGAAACAAAGAACAGGTATATTATGTGTCTAAGTTAGGTTTCAAAACCTCACATGATTTAGGAGAAAAAGCCGCATATCTGTATGGAAGTCATAGAGGATTTTAATTTCCTAAGGATCACAGTGTAAATGGCCTCTACTGATGCAATGTATGTTACAGGGTATTTTTGGAACCAGATGAAAATGTCACAGAGGTCCAGCCTGAAAGAGGGCGAGGCGGCTGAGAATGCCAGTGAACTGACGTTTCCCAAATCATGCACTAGAAACATAAAATCTATTTGGTGAATTGAAGAACTCTGGTGTAAAGATTTCATCTGGTATGTGACTGTGCCTTAAAGGAAGTGAAATAAAACAAATATAGATGTCCTTATTTTGGTATATTTTTCAGAGATTTTAATACAAAGATACAGCCTCATTTTGTTACTCAAGCTTTGCCTGAAGATATTCACATATTACTCATGAAAAAAACTTGGTGTGTCAGGGGGAAAAATTTCCCAAATGTTAAAAATCCCACAGTACCCATGTGGCAAGAGTGTAAAATCTATGTTTGCTGAACAGAGAATTTGAAATCATTTCATACTGGGCTGTTATAAGGGGACAGGTCTCTTTAATCATGATTTCTTGGGATTTTTGCTTTTTCCATACTAGTAAAAACAAACTGTCTGAAAGTTATTGCAAATGGATCCATAAAAAGTTTTCTCCCAAAGAAACTGGAAAGGAATTTAATAGATTTAAATGACCTCTCTCTCCAATGCAGCATTGAAGGGAATGTTTATTTTGTCTAAAGATGTAATTGTCCAGCATGGAAGCCATATTAGAAGCCATTAAATATTATCAAGATGGTTTCTGGGGTATAAGCATCTCTCCACCATCTTATACTTCAGGTCAGGAGTTTTAAGATTTTTATCACTGGGGCTAAAACTATGCAATAGGAGAAACAAAGCCTGTACCCTCTGGTTGAAAGAGGTAAGGAGGGATGTGTCTCCACAGTGCTGTCTGCCCTCGCTCCACTGTGTCACCCACTTCCAACCTCCCAGTGGCTCCTGAGGCATGTTCTTCAAGTTCAAAGGCCTCTGGAGCATCACTTAAAAATCATTGTTCTGGACAATCATTAAACTTGCTTCTTAATCTGCCTTAATGAGAAGGAAAATACAAAGCAAGTTCTACTGATTAAGGGGCATGCTTAGGAAAGGAAGGTAATATTCTAAGAGTCTCTGCCTGCTCCAACTTCTTATGTGCAGCTGTCTTGAATGTTTTAAAACTAGATGGATTTCTATTTAATTGTTGCCATAATCAGTCATACAACTATTTGCCATTTGTGCTTCAATGTGAACAGCTTTTCAAATGACATAATCCTCATGAAATTGTGCTAACATAAATAATTCTGAATTATTTCTGATAGTTAAAAGTTGTTCCTTTAAGAAATTGTATTGGATCTTAGCACAGATAAAACATGTTGAAAAGAGATGGGTAAAATTTACTATAATCTACTTTTAGAGTGGCATAAGCTCTCCAAGAGGCTTAGAGACAATTTGCTGGAAGCATGATGTCATGTAAGAATAAATCGACATGAATCCTAAATGAAGGCATTGTGTGCACGCAACTGTGGGCACAAGCCTGGGTCATTCGTTCATGGCACTGTAGTAAATTGTCTCAGTAAAATGAACATTCCTGGCATATTTTACACAAAGTAACGATCCATTGCTGATGGATATAAAGAATGCGGACATTAAGGTTAAAGAACTGAATGCACTAGGGCTAGTCTTACCTCTGTAGCAGTGCTCTGATTAGCTCCATTTTCTAGCAAGTATTTTACAACATCAATGTGGTTCTCTTGGGCAGCCATGTATAAAGGAGTGAAGCCATTCTGGGGGAAAATAATGAGAGAAGACATCTTCAACCACTTGTAAAAGTTCGAACCAGAGAAGATAACAAGACAGGGAAAGAGCAAACACCGTGACATAAGCCTTTGAAACAGTGAAGCTATGTAACACACCTACCTTCACACAAAGGCAATCGTACACACGTGGGCCATTAGAAAGTAGGCAAAGTTTTGGTGAACCAAGTCCCACACACAAGTTTAAAAAGAACGAAGAAAAAGAGATGGAGAAGAAATACTATCCTTATTTCTCATCCTCGTTTTACTAGCAGAGACTCACATTTCTCATCGCCTAATATTATGTGAATTTAAAAAATCATTTCTTTAATATATTTGGTATCTCGATATCTATGTAATTCTATACTACGCAGAATTCTCACTACATATACAAGGTCACTATGAACGTTTGGAGACAGACTATGTGATAGTCCATTATTTCACTCCCAAGAAACAGCTGACGCCTCCTTTCTGATCCCCTGTGCGAGGTTCAACCTGCTCGTCTTATTGGTGCTCCTGGGAGGACTTTGTTTCCAACTACAAGGATTTTACATTTCTTGATTTTTGTGTATCTCAAAACTTTCCCAATGACCCATGTAGAATCTACATAAATAATATCTACATAACATCTTCTGTATTTATCAATTCAGAAACTATTTAAATAGGCCACAATTATCTTAAATATACACATTTCAGTTAGTCAGTTATCTTTAACAATAATTTACTGATATAAATTATTTCTTATACCAGAATATCCTAGCAAAGATTGAAAATTTGAGAATTAAAAGTCCACATATTAATGCTTTGATTGAAGCAGCATGGTTTTTATACTGAACATCTTTATATTTTCCTTTAAAAGTCATTCTGAATTTTTGTCAATCATTCTCATATTCATTTACCCAGTTGTTTACTAAATTCAGTCCCTAGCAGCTGGGTCATCACTGAGATACAGTCATAAATAAAATAGCCACATGTACCTTCATTTAACACACACCAGGGTAATATTACAACATTACTATATAGTCATAGATTTTTAAAATTACCAACATTTTATAACATTTAAGTATCAAGCTAAATATTTAAATTGGCAAATTTTCTTTTTATTAGGTCCTTAGGAATATGTAAGGCTTCATTAAGGAAAAAATCCACAAAAATCTATGAAAAAGAAAACCGTGAAATAATTCATAAACTCTCAAAACCCAACAATTCTCTCAAAACCATGCCAGATGATTCTCGTAAACTTTCCATGCATTAATGAGAATAAGTAAAAACAGAGATGGGAGTGCAGGGATTTTTTAAAAGAAGAGGGATTAAAAAATACTTTTTGAAACAAAAATTCTTCTGTATACATTGTATGAGAGTGGAAACATTACTCAAAATGGCCAACATCCAGCAAAATGTAAATACAGAGTATACAAGTAGAACAACTAAAATAATTTTAAGTTAGAGTATAAAAAAAATCTGCAGGCTTCAAATGGTGAAGGAAAATTTAGAACTAAAACAGGAATATGATCAAATGAATAAATTAACAATGTTGTAGGATTCAGGAATAGCTTGCTAGCTGGAAAGCGCGTTTTTAAAAACACAACCAGCAGGTGAAATCTCGTGTATTTTAAGAACACTGAAGAGGTGGCGGAAGGACAGAATTAGAGAATCAAAGGGGGGAAAGCCAGTGAGGACGGTTAAAAACAATGCGTGGGTGTGGAGTGCGGCTCTTTCATGACAAGTACGAGGCAGGAAAGCAAATAAGAGAAAAAGGACTTTTAATAGAGTAAAACAATTTTCTAGCACACTTTCCTCCAATATAATCTTGCAGATAGATCAAAGGAAAGAGAAATACAGGCTGCCAAATTAGCAGGGGAAAGGAGAGGTACCGTCCTTCAGCCCCTGCATAAGAAAGTTCCTTGATAAATCCAACTTGTGCTTGCAATATGCTCCATAGGTGTGGTTCTCCCCCTAACCCTCCCTCTATTGACCCACCCCCTCCCTTCAATGTCTTAATGCCGTAATTTGGTAAATGAGGTGAAGGCTATGTTGATTAGTAGGATGTAAGCACTCCAATTTGTACAAATAATCAACATATTGAATCCCATAATGGCATAAATATATTCATGATCTATGTACAAATGACTTAATAAAAATAAATAAGAAAGAAAGTTCCCTGCCTTGCACTGTACAGAGTCCTCCTCTGACCGAGCAGGGCAGGGCATCCTGAGGGGAACGCAGACATGCCCTCTATGACCACAGAGCTCCTAATTCACAGGTCCCCCTCCCAGGCCCCTGGAGGCCCAGAATCCCTGCTTCAGTGTTTCCAGGTGTGATGCCCCCTCACTCAGACTTCCTCCTTGGATTCATCCCCTCAAGGGCACATTGATATGCACTCTCTTTAATAGGCTGAATACAGCCTCCACAAACGTCCACATCCTAATTTCCAGGACGTGTACTTAGTATCTTTTATGGCAAAAAGAACTTTGTATGTGTGACTAAGTTAAAGAACTTGAGATAGGGAGATTATCCTGGATTATCCAAGTAGCCTTGACATAATCACAAGGGTCTTTAGAGAAGGGCTTTGCTGCTGGCTCTACAGATGGAGGAAGGGGCCCTGACCCAGGGAATGCAGCTTTAGAAGCTGGAAAAGGCAAGGGAAAGGATTGTTACTGGACCCTTCGGAAGGAAATAGTGATGCCAGCACCTTGGTTTTAACCCTGTAAAACTATTTTCCAAAATTGTAAAATAAATATTGTGTTCGTTTGAGTCACTGAATTTGTAGTTATTTGTTACAGCAACAGCAGGAATATAATACACACCCTTCAGGTAGTTTGGTGAGGAGAGCAGAAGTAGGAGAGATTGAAGATGCACAGGTTGGGGTGTCCACACCTTTACAATAATGGTCCCATGATAGGGATGGAGCCAGAGAACGGATGAAAACAGGGGCTGGGTGTAGGGCAGGGCCCCAGGAGTGGCCCTGCCTCAACACAGTCCTGTGGGGGACTCCAAAGATTCCAAGAAGGCTAAATTTGGACTTGTCATGATATACTTGTCAAGGTCAGAGAAACTTATTTAACAGTTTATTAGCTTTTAATAATGATACATATATATATTTGTTAATAAATACAAATATGTCTATCTATATACATTTCTAGTAAGTGGGCCTCTTCTGCACTCTCATCCTGGGTCCTGCAAGTGTTAGGGGTAGGTTAAAATGGTAGAGAAAAGAAAATGGGGAGGGAATTTCAAGGCTTTCAACATACAGTATACAAGGGGGAAAGGGCAATGAGACACCCATGACCTTAGTTAAAGTAAATCATGAAGACCATTTGTGTGCCTTATGCCACATCCATGATGTGCCAGGGATTCCAGCAGAGTAGAGGAACAAATATGAAGAACAATACAAATAAAAATGATTTATTGAGCTTCTTTCTTCTGTGTCATCCACTATGATAAATGCTTTGAGTGTATCTCTTCATAGTCTAGTGGCCACATGTCCTGGTTTGTCTGAGACGGCCCAAGTTTATGCACAGTTTCCAGGAATAATTATTAATAAAGTCTTGGCTTGAGTGATGAATGACTTAATACCAACTTTAAACACTTAGAATACTGTCGTAACATTGGTATGGATATCCCCATTTAGACTGAGGCTGTTGAGGCTAAAGTACTTAGGCAGTTTGGCCAAAGTCTCACCGCCAATGAGTGAACTGGGAGTGACAGACAAATGTCAGGTCACGAATAGCCTTCTTCTCTATACATGAGCTGGGACTCTATTCTGCAGATGAGTGATCCTCAGCCTTGCTATGTGATTTAATTTCCTCTGGAAACTGTTAAGAATGCTGAAGTACTACACTACCATCTTGCACCTACTGAATTGGAGTCTCTATGCATGAAGCCCAAGTACGTGCATTTTTTTAAAGCTTATTTTTTGAAATTTCCTTACAAAGTTTTTTATAGGTGATGCAGAAATGTTGAATGGTTTGGGGGAGGGAGTAACATAATCACACTTGAATTTCAGAAAGTTTACTGTGATGATTAACAGATGCCTGCTTTGGGGTGGTAGGAAACAATACCAAAAGTGGGATATTTGCAGTAGTGTAGATAAAAAATGAGGGAAACTTGAGCCAAGGCAACTCCTTGGTTGGAAGATGGAGAAAGCCAGGCCGAGTGGCCCAGCCTGTAATCCCAGCACTCTACGGGGCGAGACAGGAAGATTTCTTGTGGTCAGGAGTCCAAGACCAGCCTGAACAACCAAGACCAGCATGAACAAGAGCAAGACCCTGCTGTCTCCACTAAAAATAGAAAAAAACTAGTAGAGTATAGTGGCAGACGCCTATAGCCCCAGATACTCAGAATGCTAAAGCAAGAGGATCTCTTGAGCTCTTGATGTTGCTGTGAGCTATAGCAATGCCACGATACTCTACCAGAACAACAGATTAGGGCTCTATCTCAAAAAAAAAAAAAACTAACTAAAAATGGAAAAAGAAGATGGAGAAAGCTGTTTACTGCTACAAAACATGTGAAGCAAGGCAATAAAGATTTACTACAGGTCCTAATGATGTGGAAATGATTTCTTAACTTACTGCTATTTATCAAGAAAGAGTCCACTAGAGAGTGTGAAACATGCCCCGAGGTAATTAGGGCAGGGCATGGCAGCTCTTTAACACCATTGTAAACTTTATGGGAAAGCATTTATCTTAACACATAAATAGCTGAGAACACAACATTGCTGGCCTCTGTGCACGTGCATCCAGGAGCTTTCCAACATATGTATAGTGTGTCTCTATGTCTTTCTAAAATAGTCTGGTTGCCTATCGTTATGAAAACACATGTGTCATTTCCTTTTTGGCATAAAAAGGTCAAATATATCCATAGCCTAGGCTGATACTTGCTGCGTTCAATGAATACAGCATCATTAGTTGTTAGAGGAGTTCCAGTGTGACTAATAGGCACCGCTAGCAACTGCTTATTAAATGTTTCGAACATTACCCCTGTGCATTGGTCATTATTAATCATTTCCCATTTGTTTATATTTATTCAACAAAAATGTTTTTGTTGACTCTTCACTACTAGGCCTTAATTTTTCAGAGACAAAAGACAAGTTCCCTGTTTTAAGAACTCACAGTTCAGCGGTTGACAGGGACAAGTTAGAAACCTACCGTACTACACTCAGTGAATGAGTAGATGACTTTTTTTTAAATTATGTGGTGGGTATAAAGAGAATATAGATGAAGGACACAGAACTCAACTGTATAAAGAAATTATATCTGGAGGAATTCACTGGGAGTGACAGTAGAAGACGCTGAAGTTAGATACAGAAGTAGAAAAGGCATTTCAATCAAAGGAAACACCGTGAGATGAGACTTGCCAACAGTTCATAGTTACTATGGAAAGGAGAGGCTGAGAGAGGTGAAGATCAGCCCCTTTGGCTTGCCAATGAGTTTGAATTTTATTCTGAAAGCCTTGGGAGTAAATGTTTTTTAAACGAGGTTGACATGCACACATTTGCATTTTAATATTATTTTGCCAGAAATGGGAAGGATGGATTGGAAAATGGCCAGATCTTAATACAGAAGAGTGAGAAAAAAGGTGTTTGTAGTAATCATGATGAGAAGTGAGAATCACAAATATTATTATAATTTTGGCACTTTGAAAATGTAATTTAGTGTTCACGTATTTATTTTTTCAAGATTGAAAAGATTAGAAGTGGTTTTGGTCTGTATTATTTATTAGTTATTAAAAACAGTTTTCAGATTTATTAAATAGTTACAAAGCTCTTTCTAAAATATAGAAATCATGCTGTATTTTAGAAATTTCAAATGCTTAAAATATTACAAAATAAATTTTCCTATTTACATTAGTAATATAACTATGAACCAGTAATCGGGATTTAACTACTGGTAAGACTTTGTTTTAGTAATTGTGTTATCTTGGCCAATTGATTGAGCATAAGCGAATATTTATATCTCTACCTACCAAATGTAGATTTATTGAAGCTTTGGGAACATCTTTAAAGCAAGTTAAATTCATTGATATTTGTATTCCATTTCAAAGAAATTATGCAGAGACAAATATTATCAACATGCAAAGTAATCAATGTTTTAGACAAGGACCAAAACTCTAAGAACTATCATTATTACCAATTTTTAAAAATCTTAACTTTTCAATCTTAATTTTTCCAGCACATATGACTTTATTCTTCCCCTACACCAATGAAGATTAAACACTTCAATGACTTAAAAAATCGATCATATAAAATTACTTTTATCTTAATACAAGTGTCAATATTACTATTCATTTTGAAGTCTTTTTTATAGCACCAAATTTGTTCTAAAGATTTCCAGCTAGACACTAGACTAAATGTTCTGAAAGTAACAAATATGAATATAATATTGTTCCTCGTCTCAAGAGCAGAAAATATAGCAGAATTCACAGAATACATCTATGTAGAATCATCCATAACTCAAGGGAGACTATAATTGCCAAAAGAGAAACCCGAGTAAAATGCTGTCAGAGCACTAAAGTTAACTGCTTTAAGAAGGCACACTCTGGCCCAAGCGAGAGAATTAGGAGGTCTCAATAAAAATAAAGATAGAAGAATTGCAGAAGATAAAATGTTCTCCACTGTTCTCTTCTTATTCCATTTTCTCTCTCTTTCAAGAGATGTGGTATTTGTAGGGGGAAGGAGAAGTGTCTTTGTAGACACGTATTTCACTTGAGGAATTCTGTTCTCTGCTAATGAGAAGTCTGGTGAACAGCAAAAGAACAGTAATAGAAATCACCAAACATGGGTAAAAGCCAAAGCAATAAAGCATGTTGAACGAATTCTTTCAGTTCTTAAATATTTTTTAAATTCAAAGATCTCTTGGCCAGATGGCAACACAGAAAAGTACAATTCATTATAATATATTATCATCCTGCTAAAGATAGGCCTTAGGTAATTTCATAGATCAAGCATAAGCTACATCACATTCTCTGAAATATGCCAAAAGCATGGAAACTTATGGAAACACCAAATGGTGTGTGTATTAATAGATCTGTAAACTACCTATTGTTATTTTATTTGTTCTTGTTTTCAGTCTTATATGTGTATTGCTAAGCTTTCTAAATATATTTCAATGATTAAACTTTATTTTCCTAGATGAAAATGTTATAGCTAAAAGGAAATTCACATCATTTTACAGTTGAGGAATTTTTATCCCAAAGATTGAGTGACCAGTGGACTGGTGGACTGGCTAATGTACACTACTTTTATAAACCACAGTGATGTTCAGAAAATTTATATGAACTAGATTTACATTTGAGGTGGTTTATTTTATATGTAATTGGCCTTCAGAGAAAAAATTATGTTTTGCATATACTATCGAACCTAAGATTCCAAATTTATTTGTACTTGAAAGACAATAAAAAGAAACTTGGTGAAATTTAAAAACAAAAAAAAGAAAGAAAGAAAACCGCAATTCTCTATGTTTTTAATATCCTTTATTCTACATAATATTTTCAGTATTTTCTGAGAGTATTACATGTACCCTTTGTATCTCCTAGGATACAGTCAATATATTGCACAACCAGCTCCAATAGTAGGAAAGGAAATGATTACAGACAGCTCTGGCTTTGAACTTAGTAAAAGTAAAAGTAGAATCCCCCTTTTAAAGAAGCTCCTGTTTTTGTTTTTTTGTTTGTTTTGTTTGGGGGGGTTGTTTGTTTGTTTTGTTTTGTTTTGTTTTGCAGGCAGGTCAGTGTCAAGATTGAAGTTATTTCACAGGGCAGCATTTTCCAGCAGCCTTTACCATGACATGGGAGAAGACCCAGTCAGAGGTGGTGGGACATACTCCTCAGTTACCATCCCAGATACTATGCATCTTCTTCCTTTGAACTAGCATTATGCAAGACAAGGTTGGGAAGCATCCCAAAATTGTCAGCAAGTGTTAAGATCAGGATGATTCAAATTATTTCTCTAAATATATCATGAAAGCACAGCTGCAAAGGATGTAAAAAAGCAAGGAGTACTAATTGTAGTTACCAAAATAAAGACCACTTTGTGTATTCTGGGAATGTACTTAGGGCAAAGAGGACAAAGGATCCGATTATATACTTATTTGCCAGTTAAGAAGGCATTTTGTTAATTAAAATGCCATATAAACTTTCTCAGATAATCTGAACTTGACCATTTTTAGCCTGGGTTAGGATATTATGAGTTATTCTAACCACCTTCTTCTTTCCAAAAGTCCTCTTTAACAGATGATGGATAAACTAAAAAAAGACATTAAAATGATTAATGCCCTGAACCCATCCAGGAAGGCTACATTTTATTAAGGGTTTACTGTGCCATCTCGTTTCATCCCGGCAACTAGGTCATTAGCCCCTCTTTACAGATGGACTGTGGCTCATGTCATTGACCCAAGAACAGATTAAATGGTGCGACCAATATCTGAACCCTAGAGGGCGCCAAACTCAGTTTCTTCCAGCCCACTGGGCTGTCTTCTAAAGCAGCCAGGATCACACTGCCTCAGAGAACACCTGTACTCTTACCTAATAGTTGGACAGTTAGCTTTGTTCTACATTTTCCCAAGACGTTCATTATAAATCTATCTATAAAAGAGGGAACAGGGAAGCTCAGCTTTTTGACCTTATGAAATTGACCTGACCTTGGAAGAATTTCCAAGTGTTTTCTTAGACATAAGAATTCTTCCTGTTTTATTTTCAGTAGGTAAGAAATTTGAGTGGTGACAATCCAGTTCAAAAAATGCTTTATCTTATGACTCAAGGAAATTAATATTCACAAGGGTTAAGCAGCAAACCTAGGTGGGGTGTGGTGGCTCACGCCTGTAATCTTAGCCCTCTGGGAGGCACAGGCCATGGATTGCTTTAGCTCAGGAGTTGGAAACCAGCTTGAGCAAAAGCAAGACCCTGTCTCTACTAAAATAGAAAAAAGTAACCAAATGTGGCAGAAGCCTAATTCCAGCTACTTAGACAAGAGACGGACAAGAGGATCACTTGAGGCTGAATTTGAGGCTGCTGTGAACTGTGACCCCATGACACTCTACCCAGGGCGATGGAGTGAGATGGAAGAGGAAGAGGAAAAGGAGGAAGAAGAAGAAAAAAAGAAGAAGAGGCAGCAAAACTAAAGTTTCACATTACTTGAAACACGGAGGTGGGATTTGAACACACATTTAACTAATTCTAAAGTTCATGCACTTTCCACCTACAAAATTCTGCCATGTGCTTTAACAGGAAATTCCACAGCTCATATTATATCATGTCTGGGTATTACTAGAAATCAGAAACCTCACTGAAAATTCTGTATTTCCACTGGGTCTATCACTGTCCCTGCTTTCAGCATCTTTTTTTTTTTCTTCAACAAATAAGTATTTATTGAGCGCCTACATGTGCCAGGCACTGTTCTAGACCCCCCCCAAAAGGAAAAAAATGGTAAGAGGCAGCAAACATGAATTCTGAGGGAGAGGAAAGGGGTAGTTGAGGAAGGTTAAGGGGACTGAGAAGCTTGAGGTGATAGGGGCTGTGCCTTAGGCCTCCTCTTCAGCCTCTTCACCAAAATCCTCCTCCTCTTCCGCGGTGGCATCCTGGTACTGCAGATACTCAGAGACGAGGTCATTCATGTTGCTCTCAGCCTCGGTGAATTCCATCTCGTCCATGCCCTTGCCTGTGTACCAGTGGAGGAAGGCCTTCCGGCGGAACATGGCAGTGAACTGCTCTGAGATGCGCTTGAAGAGCTCCTGGATGGCTGTGCTGTTGCCAATGAAGGTGACTGCCATCTTGAGGCCACGAGGTGGGATGTCGCAGACAGCTGTCTTGACATTGTTGGGGATCCA
>CAUYRH010127061.1:0-23263 GCA_963574655.1 Perodicticus potto | reverse complement strand
GTACTATTATACCTATCTTGAGTGTCTTGCTTGTACTGTATCACATCATACCTTTGTTTAATTCTTAATAAACTGTTCACTTGTTTAAAAAAAAAAAAAGAAATGGGAAAATCTTAACTGAAAATCTTGGCACGAGAAAAGTGTGTACAAAAATGGTCCTGAAGGAGCTCACCACTGTGCGAAAGGAAAGAAGAGTCCAAGTTGCCAAGACCTTTGGGTGAGGCAAGAAGATATTTTGGGCCTTGTGATCACTGGTGATTAAACGTGGCTATACTAATGCATCAAAATTCTTCAGTTAGCTAGACTTTGGCTTGAACAATTAAGAAAGCTGAGTTTTTCAAACTACCATCCCAACCATTCCCAATTCCTCAGCACCCCGCTCTTACTTTTATTTACCCTTATTACCTAGAAAACTTCCTGAGACTATCCTGTCATCATCTCCTTCTATAACCAGACATTTCAACAATGAATTGGCCCTAATGGACATGTTCTTATGTCAATTACACTTTATTACATCCATGCCAAGCCCAGTCTCAAAAATACCCATTATAAATCACATCTTTGTAGGAAAAAAGGAAAATAATGTAATGGTTTGGATTTGTACAAACCCATCCTTTTATATGTCATTTGGCCTCTTACCTGCCCACTCATGTTTTAAAAATGTACTTTGAATCAACTCTTTTTATATTCTCCATAGGATTGTTCCAAGCCTTCTTCACTCTTAAAGATCAGATTTCATTCCAAACATTTAGCTCTGGATTTTGTGTTCTGCTACCGAAGACGAAGATTCCTGAGTTCAAAGCATTTTTCTCTCTGCCCTGACACTTTCTCAAACCACACTTGCATTTCTTTCAGAACCGTGCATTCATCCACTAAAGCCTGAGTGGACATCACTACCTGCCCTGGACTGAAATTGTGTTCCGGAAGGCCGATCCCCCAATTCCAATGACATTTTAATTCTTCTCTTCAGCATCTGACATATAGTTGCTTTTAGAAATATTTTTTGGACTTCTTCAATTTCAGTTCCAGGAGGCTTTTTAAACTTCTGTCTAGTTCTTTGTATCTGCTTTGGTAGCATATGAAAAAAATACTGTAAAGTAATATGCAAAACTTGTGTTTGATCTGGAGAGCCTAACTGCCTGGTTTTAAATCCTAGCTCTACAATTTTTAACTTTGATTTTGATAAAGATTTACTTTATGTGCTTTGATATTTTAATCTATGAAATAGTGATAATGATTATTTCTATGTCACACAGCTGTTTTACGAATTAAATGAGTTACCATATGGAAAATGACTAGAACTATTCCCGACAGACCATAGCGCTAGATAAATGGCAGTCAGCACAGTGACCCCTCTGCAGTCTTTTTTTTGGATAACTTGCTCCCGTGTAGATATTATGCACCTTTCTTTCTGCATTTCTAACCCAGTGTCTTAACATCAGCATTGTTGACATTTGTGGCTGGACAGTCCTGTGTTGCGTGGAGCTGTTCTGTGCATTACAGGAGTTTAACAATCTTGCTCATCTTTGCCCAGTAGATGCCAGCAGCAATCCTCACTGCAACTGAAACGGTCTGCAGATATTGCCCAATGCCCCGCTGGGGGCAAAATTGCCCTAGTTGAGAACCCTTCTGTCTAGAGGTCTGTTTCTATGAATGTCACTTTGGTGCCTTGACATACGGCAAAAGGTAAATTTACCATATTCTCCCTAAACCAAATTTACATTCTGGTTTATGTGTTTATCTAAGTAACCACAATGGAAAAACATGGTAATCTTGACTTTTCTCTCTCTTGCTTTATCCAGTCAATCTGGTAATTCATGTAGAATATGCCATCCGAATTTTCTTACCATTTACTCCTTGTGGATTCTCACTGACATCACCACAATCAGTTTCTCATTCTTTGAACAGACTTTTGCTGACATCCAGTCAGTGATAGACATTCTCCAAAGACAAGACAAAGACCCAGGTGTTGGGGCCCTTATATTCCAGTGGGAGAAATAGGTAATGGCAACTAAACACATTAATAAACAATATGGTTTTGAGTAGTGATGTGCCTGTGAAGGAAATAAAGCAGGGTGAGGGGAGAGAAGATGAATAAAAGATGTTATCTTAATTCAAGTATTAGGAGAGACATCTTGAAGAAAGTGATATTCCAGCTTCTTCCCAGGAAGAGCGTATTGACACAAAGATCTGGGGGCGGCAGCAGCAAAAATAAAAGCTTTGAGGTGGCAGCGAATTTGGCACTTACATGAAAGAGAAGTGAGGTCACAGGGTCAAAGGTTATGCGATGTGTCCATCTGTGGCCTGGCTAGTTTTAAAGGGAGAGACAGGAATCAGATCCACATAAACACACAAACCAAAATTCTCAGTACCGCCAGAAAGGGAGAAGCGCATGAGTTGAATCTAAAATGGTGAAATTTTCGTAAGTCACTTGATTTCTTTCACTTTCATATTTTTATTTACAATACCTGATCTTTAGCTGACTATACAACTTAATTATTTATTGTGTTGGGATTGTGTATAAACTATGAATTTTAACCAAATATACTAGTGCATTATTATAAAATAAACATTTATAAAATTACACTTAAATTCTAGATTTGAGGACAGCCAATGTTCACGTTAACTTTATGAAGTTCAGCCAATTTTGTAAGTAAACATACATCTCAAATTATTTCAAATGTGCTTGAAAGACATGTTTTACATGATTATGACAGCACTGAAATTCTTCATGGAAAACATGTGAGTTTTAGTCTAATGCTTTAGAAATTAGCTTAAAAAATTCTAAGTAGGAGACCACAGAAACAATTTCAACATAACGATTACACATGGCACTCACATTCTCTAAATAATTTAATATGTAACATACATTTCAAATTTAACATAGTCCAAACAATTAACTCCCTATGTTAGTAATGCCCAAAACAACGACTAACATTAAGGGTGTGTCAATGTTTTTTTTTGCCTTCAAAAATTATTTTTTTGCCCCGCCAAATTCTCCTTGCTTGTTTAAGAGTTTATTACTCAAACTTCAGAACTGCCTCTAGGAAAAAACTTTGTTTAACCTTATGTATGTGGGTGTGAGTGTTGTAGTTATGCTACCTTTGATTTTCAGAGTGAGAACATATTTGAGGAGGTGTGTGCTCAGTTTCTACAGATCCAAGTGTGGATGTAGGGTAGAGCGGTAGCCCTAATGCAGAGATCTCCTGCTTTTGTCTACTCAAGTCAAGCCCTTAACCCTATTCTAACATATAGATTTTTTATTTACAGATACCCTCATTAGCCCTTGTGCTGTGGAGACAGGAAACTTCTTTGCTTCTATTAGTCCCCACAAGATTAAATTACTTGTATCAGGGCTCTATTACACCTCCGGCCGAGCTGGTGCTGGGTAGCAAAACAACATTGGTAGGGAGTGAATGGCTATCAAGAGAAAGTTTACTTTCAGTGTTAAGAATTAATTTAGCCGAATTGGTGCGGCGAAAGTGGTAAACACAATCCCCTCACTGTTGTTTGTCAGGGTGTGTTATATCACCCTGGATTGCTTTGTCAATAATCTGCCTGGCCTGCAAGCTAAAAATCTAAGATTGCTCGAATGACTGACAGGCTGGAGATAGCTGATAATTCTAAGGAATTGGAGGTGTAAAATCTTTAAGGACCATGTCTACAGTATAAATGCCAGGGTATCTCCACATCACTCTGTTCTTACAAAGGCAACAGCATTGTTAATGGCAGCCTGTCTGTCCATCAAGTCTGCTACCGGCGGATTTATCCTTCTTTCACTCCTTATCTTTCTTTGCTGTGTTTATTTCGAAACCAGCTGCAGAATAAATTGCCTCTTGTCTTCACCTCCTACACTGAGTACAATGATACGTTCTGTAAAGCTTAAAATCATGGTGTTTTTCAAGCACTCCTTTTTCCGAACACTGACTTCTAATTTTGTTTGTTTATGAATATGTATCTTTTTTTTTTTTTTTTTTTTTTTGCTTGTGGGGCCTTTTAGGAGAACTCAAAAAATGACTCTTATTTATTTGGCAAGTGCCCAGATCTAGATAAAGATGAGTGAGTGTGTGAGAGAGAAAAAGAGACTTCGTAGAGAAGAAACAAGTAGAATTAATTAAGATAGTCATTTTGTTATTGTTTTAAATAATTAATTTGATATGTTCATTTAAATAGTTAAAACTAAAACACAACCAAACAATTTCAGACAAGTATTACATTTAAAAGACTTTTAGAATTAGGGAGTTTAAAGTATCCCTCTTGTATGAACAACTGCCCAATTACACTTTTCTAATTTATGACTAGTAAGAAAAATGATCATTTTTGGCTGGACAGATTTAAATATAAGGTTAGAGTTATGAAAAATATCCAAGTTCTACAACAACCCAATCCCTCCCGCCTCACTGATGGGTGTTCAGTTTGAGATAACCACTTTGGAAAACTTTTGGCTAAACCTATTCAAGATGATTATACACATACTTTATTAATCAATGACACCTCTATAAAAGACCTAAGGTATACATTCTCTAAAAGACATGAAAGAAAATAATTACTTTTAAAAGCCAAATAATACCCATAAAATATCAACATTTGCATTTCTAAGCACTATTTCTATTTTTTTTTTAATTTTTAAATTAAATTTTATTTTTTCAATACCAGCATTCCCTTTAATAAAACACGAGAGGTTGTATGACTGAGGTTTTTCTTCCCAGCTTTCCTGGCACCAGAAGAGATGCTGCGGGTTGGAGGTCCTGGTTCCCCACACCCGGTTGACCCAGTTTGATGATCCGGCTGAGCTACAAAGTTCAACTGAGGCATGGCAGTGGCAGAAAGCAAAAGAGAGTGGAAACTGAAAACAAAACTGGAGCAGCACAGATGGTGTGAGAGAAAGCAAAGTAACCTACACAAATTTCAAGGTAACAAAGAGGGATTTTATTCAAGAAGAACAAAGACAATGTCTAGAGCACTTCGAACCAGAGTCAGAAGTGGGTCTCTTGCCTTTCACAGAGAAGAGAAGGTGAGAGACCCACAAGCACTGTTTTTAATAAGGAGAAAGAGCCAAGCACCTTTCCTCAGCATCGGTGCCAGGAGGAACAGACAGATGCTGTTACACATTCACCCAGTGGAGAAGCACGTAGCAATGAGGGTGAAGAAGCAGCCACCGGCCGTGACACCCAGGCACATGCCACAGACATGACATTGAGCCAAGGAAGCCAGAATAGACACAGATGATTCTCTTTACATAGACTCCAAATCCCACCATAACCAGCCAGGAGGGAGGTGACGCTGGGCAAGAGTTGGGCATGCGGAGACCCCTGGGACTCTGTTTAATGTTCTGCTTCTTCACTGGGTGCTGGTTAAAAGCTGAATTTGTTTGCTGGATTGAAATCTATCAGGATGTATGTGCAAACTTTTCTCCAACTACGTTAACACTTCGAATAGCTTAGCATTTTTAAAATGTCCAAGTTTTCAAATATTGTTTGCAATTTCATCCTAAATTATAATTATTAGGTATCTTCTATATTCTTTCTAAAGGGTATTTCTTGGTTATTTGCAGAGGAAGAAAGAAGTAAAAGAAAAGGAAAGAGGCATTAAAAATAAATACAATAGTCCGTGAAAGGTGTACAGATATGAAATTGCCGTGAGTAATGGGGTTTTCTGAATGAAACCATGGATATCTCAGCAGACACACTACCCGTTCATGTGTGTGTATACTGAAATGAGCACTGTGTCTACCTACAATGGGAAGCAATGAAGACAAATATTTGTCAATCATTTTGTAGCATCAAAGTTCTGGAATGAGGCTAAGTATTTGAATAGAAATATCATTGATTTTTTTATTTGGACTGGATATTATCTGTACTATCAGAAATAGCATTCATTCATTTACAAAAATCTTGAGCACATGTGCCTTTGAGCTGAGCATTGTGCTAGAGCCAAGTTCTACGCAGTTGAACATGGAAGTAAGACACTTGCCTTTAGGTGGAACACAGTGACCTTTCTTCTCCAGTAGACCTGTGAACCGTTTATTACCAGTCTGTATTTTAAATGCTATCTCAAGCATGTTCTATTGATTGCAGTACCTGACTCAAAAAGTTGACCAATGGTTTACTTCCTCTTTTAAAGCATGACCCTTAGAAGGCAATACTTGGTTCTGATATATTTTAAATTAACCACCTTCCTTCCTCTGGGGCTCCTGACTTAATCCCATTACCTTCCATCTTTCTTGCCCTTTTCTCTTCAATGATGACATTAAAAAATAGTGACGAATACATTTGCTAATTTTAATTCATTTTATATCTGCGACGGTAATTAAACAGGCAAATTCATTACTATCATTACCATTATAATTTTCTTATTACCATTGCTTTGGTATAAAATGAACAGTTATAATAAAAATCTATTATCAAAATTATCTTGTGTGTAAAAATGATTTTATTCCTCAGGATGATGTCAACTTAAACCGTCAGAAGAGCTGAAAGATGCAGTTTTTAGCCTCCAAAATTTGATTTGATGAATTTGGATTTAATATTTTGTTATAAAAAAAAACCAGTATTATTTTAAATCCCTACTATTTTAAAAGTTTTAATACTTATTTTTTGAAAGTGGAAATGATTTAAGAGTATTAACTCTTTCTAGTTTGTCTTAAGCAAACTTCTTTTTTTAGTTAAGCTGTATTTATAACAAGGCGAAGTTAGATTCCTCTGACTCTTTCTAATACTACAAACTTATTCTGCCTCACCATTAAACAAGCTATATTCATTATATTTAGTGCACTTTAATCTCTTAAATATTGTCCACCTGTTTCTCATCTTAAACATCTTCACTGTTTGGACTCTATAACTTTAAGCATCCAAATATTAGGAACGTGAAGATTTTAGCTCCCATTCATACATCTGTTGTTATATAATCCGATCTGAAGCAAACCTTTTATTGACAATAATTTACTCACTTTTCTCTGAATTACTTGACAAATTATGTTGCACCAGGATCTGTCTACACACTGAACACTATAAAGACAATGATTTTTTTTCTCTCCTAGGCTTTTAGCAAATTGAAGAATCTCTTGGGAATCTGCCATCACCACGAGTGTGACAGTAATAATGACTTCAAAGCAGTGGCCGGGAAGACACAACTAGCTGATTGCTGGTGGTGTTCTAACTGAAACCAGTTTGGTAGCTCTCCTATTCCCTATGATTGCAAGACGGTAATAATGAGTAATAATTAGGATTATTAAAGGATGTGAACAGGCCTTCTAGGTGAGAGGATAGAGCACAGACCTATGCAAAGGAGAGATCTGTCCAAGGAACTTTGATTAGACCAATTTGGCAATAAAAAAAAAAAAAGGAGAGCTTGTTTGAAAGAGAGTGAGAGAAAAAGGACAGGTTAAGAAGAGACATTGTGCTAGAAGACAAAAGTTTGGCAGAAAGTACTGAAAATATTTCAGCATAAAGGCGTCTGAAGATGGTCTTTTCCAATGTTCATCTAAAGACATTCCGGAGGGACTAGTGAGGAAAGAGGGAGCATTCTGGGCAGTGCCTGTGGCTCAGTGAGTAGGACGCCAGCACCGTATGTGGAGGGTGGTGGGTTCAAACCCGGGCCCCAGCCAATCTATAACAAACAAGTAGCTGGGCGTTGCGGCGGGTGCCTGTGGTCCCAGCTCCTCAGGAGGCTGAGGCAAGAGAATCACCTAAGTGGAAGAGCTGCTGAGGCCACAGCACTCTACCCAAGGTGACAAAGTGAGACTCTTTGTCTGTAAATTGAAAAAAAAAAAAGGAGGACTCAAACGCAGCCACTGCTCCCGTCAGACCACAGTGCCGTCTGTGTTAGTGGATGAAGGAAGAGAGGCGAGGCAAGACCATCTGAGTAAAGTAAGACTGACTCTTGTTGACTTGTTCCCATCAGGAACAAACTCTTACAAATGTTCCTTGTAAGAAGTAGGCAAAGCATTGCACATCGTTCTGTCTATCACAGAAAATACTTCATGATATCTGAGAAATATTAAACCTTTTACACTCAAGTTGAAATTTTGCCACCCTCTTATGTTTATGATTTATAATGCACAAAATCTTAACTATATATAACTTTTTTATCATAATATTGTAAACAAAGCCCCACTTGACTACATTCTGTGATGAATGACTGTAAACAAACATAGCCGAATCTTCCCTATAAGAAACAGTGTTGCAGGGACCTTGAACATACTTGCCTCATTAAGCCTAATTTCTTCATTTGTAAATTGGAGACAATAATGGTATTTATTTTTAATACTGGGTCAATTATTTATTGCTCTGCAGCTATGAACGTTAACTGGATTTTCCACCATGGCGCTTGGCAATCTGCTTTACCAGACCCCTGTCTTCCACGTAACAGGGGCTGGTGCTTTCGCCAATTCTGTCTCTTCTACAAATATCGACCATCATAGTTCTATCCTCCGATAGCAGATAACTCACTGCTTTTTCAATCTCCAATAATAGCTTCCTTTTTCCTTTCCAGCCTCTACTCCTACCACATTCCAAAAGCAATATTAAGGGAGCATCCATTCCTGTATACATTGCTACACTAGCTGGTTTTTTTCTTTCCTGAGTTACAAATAACTTCAAAACTTAAAGACTTTAAACACCATGGATTGATTATTTATCACAATTCTGTAGATTTGCCTCATCCTAATTCTGCTAGTCCTGCCTGGCCCTCATGCAGCTGCTGTCAAACGGAGACTGAGTTGAGGACACAGCTGGATGCTAGAGCCTCACTCTTCCTGGGTTCTCTCATCCTCAAGGAGGCTAGACCAAACTCCTGCACCCTGTGATGACGGCAACATTCTAAGAGGGCAAGAGCCAATGCCCAGGTGTTTTCAAAGCTTCTATTTTCAGCATGTATGCTGATGTTATATTGTTTAGGTAAATTACACTGCCAAAGCTGGAGAGAGATGTGGTTTACTGGGAGGCGTTACTGTAACAGAATTCCACAATGGCCTGCTGTGTGGATTAAAAGGAATAGTGCCCAGAAAGCTGATAGTGCATGCCTTACACATAACAGGTGCACTGTAAATGTAGGCTACAATTTAAAAAACAGTGATGGCACCCATGGTTATGTATTAATGTATCTGTCAGTCTCATTGAGGAATGATTTTACTTAATATAAACTACTTTTACATAGGTCTTCATGGACTACTTCGGTACATCATTTTTTACCCAACACCTACCTTGATTCAAGATTCAGTACTTGAGCACAGACATCTCCTAAAGCAATTCCAGTTTCAAAATCTATTAACAAAAATAAATCTTTAGCTGAAGATTAGGCTAAAAAAATATACTGTATACCACATAACAGAAGCTTAATTAAATTCTGTTAGAATTTCTTATTTTTCCCCAAATTCCTGTCATATCCTCTACTTCACCACCTCTCTCATTAGCCTCTGGACTTCCTTCACTTGCCTGGACAGTTCAGTTTTCATTCCCACCAAGTGCCCCTTGTTCAGGTAACAATGAGGAGCCTTAATTAAAATCACATCCTTGTCTTCCCAGATAAGTCCAACCTCATCTCTCCAACCTAATCCGGGGAGACAGGGAGAAGTCCCCAGAGTTTCAGGTTGCATATTCTTTATTTGTTTAAATCAAATTTAAACAACGCCAGATTAAGAACTAAACTGTCTACTATAATACTAGGTAAGGGTTAGGAATACAGAGAAGAGCAGGATGATGTCACTGAACTCATTAGTTTTCCTGTCTGACTCTTCCAGCTGACCATCACAGCTCTTCAGGAGCACGGAGTAGGGAGCATCTCTGAATGTCAGTGACCAGCGGCAGAGATCCCACAGATGTGCGCCTGTGTCATACACAGTGCTTTTCTTGAAACTCACTGCTTATTAGAGTGTTTTCTTTTGTGTCTTGCTTTCCCACTCTTTGGGACTTGAAATGATCGCCTCTGCTATATCCTAACTGTGGGCCTCCAACATAGAATCAGGCTCACAGTTCCCTCTTCCGCACCTGCTATTACCGGCTCCTTCAAATACACCATTTATCTCGACAGCAAGCAAACTTGTCTGGGGTAATAGTCCTTGTGGAACCATAGATTGTCTTTTGGATTATCTGAAAGATCAAATTTTAAGTTCTCCTTTGATACTAAACATTGGTCTTTCCCCGCTACGAGCAAGCTTTAAAGTGCACCTTTTCATTTGGGGAAGAAAACACGTCAGAGTGATAATAGTAATCAGCATTTAAGTTTATGTGCAAAAGATGCTTTGAAAATTCTTATTTTTTCATATATGTCTGATATAAAGAATAACATTCAAGAAATGCCATAAAAATCATTTCCATAATTCTTCTGAGTGAGAAAGACATTGGCTGTTAGAATAAATCCTCTGTTGACCAAACTCCCCCCCACTTTTTTTTCATTTTAAGGAAAAATAACAATAAAAACTTTAAAGAAAGTTTTACCAGAGGAGCAGGTCGTTTTATTTTTGTGTACGTGAAGCATTATGACTTCAAGAAGAGTAGCAACCATCAGTTGGAGGAAGGAAAGTTTTTAGCACGTCAGTATACAATGGGGTAGCTGCATTCCAGACACGAGGTGGATTTAAAATGACACAGAGATGCTATTAATAAGATTTTCCCTTATTGAAGACTTTCAGTAGCTAGATTGTCCACATAGCAAGATTATCTTTTGAAGGCCATAAACCCCACATGTTGACCAGAGGAAATGGCAAGGCAGAGGAATGAACTACAGAGGCAACGGAGAACAATTTGCCGTGGGAGACCCAAATCGTATATTTCCTCTGGACGCATAACTTTGCATGTCTGTGTGCCTTTTTGTGGTACTTAAAATAACTTATTTGTATTGAGATTGTAATTAACCCATTTACTCATATGTAAGACTTCAGCCTTATTTATTTACTGAAAATAATTCTTCCCTTTCTCCCAGGTGCCAGGTAAAAGATCCATACTTACAAATATGATAGATTATATGCTATGAAATATGGAAAATTATACAATTTTCCTTGTTTTCTAACTGGAGTTTCACATGTAAGGAAATAATTATTAATCACTAAAGTAATTGGGGTAATTATCAAATTTCCATGAAAAATTGAAAATAAAGTTAAAAGACTGATCTTTTAAATGTCAGACGTACTTATAACAATATATGATGTTTATTGGTTAGAGAAGAAAAATCTCATTAAATTACTTTGTATATTTTTAATGATGTTGAATAGTTTTTAGGATTTAGCTAACATCACATGTGAATTTCAAAGATATTGGAAAAAAGAGGAAAATGTAATTAATTAACATTACCTAGTGATATCTCTTATCATTTTAAAATATCTCCTTCTAAGAATTTTTTTTTCCAAGTGGAGAAGTATGCAAATATAGTGTTTATTTTAAAAATTGCTACCATGTTATGAGTATATACATGTTAATGTATCTTAGCTTTGATCACCTCACATGCTTTTAAAGTGTTTTATAATATTTTTCCTATGCATTGAATTTATACCAGTTTTTATGCCACCCAGCAATGTATAATAGTACATTTAAGCACCAGCACCATAAAAACATAAAATTGTTATCTATATATTGTATTTTCATTTTTCAACTGAGTTTCTGTTTTTGTGACCCGTCATGACTTTTTTTATCTTTTGGCAATAATTATTGTTCATCTTACTAGTTGATGGTTAATAATTGATTTCTAAGTGACTAGTGGGAGTCCTTCATGTATTATAAATTGTAGTATTTCCCATGATATTTCTTAGAATTTGTTCTTATTTTTTATTTTTTAATGTAAACTGATTGTAGTGGTTAATTACTGTTATCTTAGCCAAGCTGTAAATATTTTCTAAGAATTCCTGTCTGAGAAGATTCTGGGTTTATACTGTCCACAAAAGAAATCTGCATAAATAGGGAAGCCAGGAGTGAAGTAGCAGGTCTATTTTTTATGCTGAAAACATGAGTGTAGAGAGGCGTGCACTGGAGCATATCACACTGGTGACCAATCTGTCATCTCACTTTCATCAGGAAGCCTCCTTCTAGCATCTTAAGTCCTGGGCCAAGTGAGTGTCCAAAGCTACAGGGAGGGTTCCCCACATGCTGCTCCTGTAGCAGTGGGAGGCGGTTCCAATCACCGTGATGATTGGAACATACTCAGTTCTCCTCTCTGACCACTGTCTGTTGGTAGTTGACAGCTACATTCTCAACAGCAGATGCTGAGACAGCAGCATTGCAGAGATACCTATTCCGATGCCCATAATCATGTGAGGTCCAGTACCTTATTTTGTATTGCTCATGTTCTGCTCCTTCACGCAATCCCTGACTGACACAGAAACTGCTGATACAGGAGCTCTAGAGGCTGAGGCGGGTCGATGGCCTGAGTTCACAGGTTCAAGACCAGTCTGAGCAAGAGCAATACCCCAGCTCTAAAAATAGCTGGACATTGTGGAGGGTGCCTGTAGTCCCAGGTACTCTGGAGTCCAAGGCAAGAGAATCGCTTGAACCCAAGAGTTTGAGGTTGCTGTGAGCTATAATGCCATGGCACTCTACTCAGGTGACAAAGTGGGACTCTGTCTCAAAAAACAAACAAAAAAGGTCTCTAGATCATGACCACGAGCCATGGTAGCTACTGAGCACTTAAAGTGTGATCACTTAGACTGAGATTTGCTATATCTATAAAAAGATTTCAAAGACAATAAGAAAAAATGAAAATATCTCATTCATATTTTAAATCAACTACATATTAAAATGGCATATTACAGGTATCTATAGATGATTATTAACTATCTTATTTTCCAGTGCCTTCCATGGACTAATATTTCATATCAATTTCACAAATTTTCACATTATTAATGTGACTACTAAATATTTTAACAACACACAGGTGGCTTGCATTTATAGCTCAACCTATATTTTCATTACAGAGTAATGTTCCAGAGGAATAGAACCTTAGAAACGAGTTATTGTCTGGAAATCATCTCTGATCTGATTATAATATAGTGATAATAATGATTCTGTTCAATTTGTAAAGGCAACACTCCTAGTCCATGGAAAGCACTGGGTAATAAGATAGTTAATAATCATCTATAGATACCTATTATATGCCACCGACAGAAGGCAAAGCTTTGGATGAACAAAACTTTAGTTAGTGGTATAGAATATCATAGTGAAATTAAGGCATGTGTTAAAAAGGATTGGTTTCGTCTAAGTGAGCTGGAGAACTTACAGAAGGAAAATGTTAATGTAAGCCTTGAAATCCCAGATCAAGATATGCATCCTGGTTTTCAGTATTGTTAAAAGTTGTAATCCCATTTCTGTGTGAGCCCTTTTATTGAGTATACCTCTAAATTTTCTCTACCTGAATCTGGAATATAATTAATATTTTTAAGCTTATTAGTTTCATTCGTGTTCACACAAAACAATATAATTTGATTCAACTGAAGTTGTTTCCATTTTTATTGAGAAGTTTATTGTCATGTATCTGTACTTGATAAACATTTAGCTATAATGGAGATGAAATAATACTCTCAGAAGCAAAATAAATGCTCAGAAAACTCAGAAATGATAGTCAAATTTACTAGTTTTTGGGAAAGAAATACACATATGACATACATTTTCTGGAGATTGTGGCATATAAACTTCCTGAAACTTTTTCTATCATCTTATCATACATTTATATGGAGCTATCTATATAAATGGCTTCTGGTGACAACATGCATTTCCAATGGATAAAATAAATGATTAATTTAATAAAAGATTGAGGATAATAATATTTTGTTTTCCAGAATAAAAGTAGGCTTTGTTTGTTTGCTGAACTTTAAAATAAAGTTTTCATTATACAAATTTTAAACAATATATTAAAATGAAAGAAAAAAGATCAGCAAAATTTCACTACATAAATATTATCACTCATAACCTTGTCCAACTATATTGTTCTGTTTTGATATATAATTTGTAATTAAACTATAATATAGATATTGTCTGGTAAGTGTCAATAGGAAACTCTCTGTTAAAAACATAGAACTGCATTTCTCTGATGATTAGGGATGATGAGCATTTTTTCATGTGTTTTTGGCCATTCATCTGCCTTCTTCAGAGCAGGTTCTGTACAAGTCTTTCACCCACTTTTGAATGGGATGATTTGCTCCTTTCTTGTGATGAATTTGAGTTCTCTGTCGACTCTCGTTATCAGCCCTTTGTCAGATTCATAGCATACTAATATCTGCTCCTATTCTGAGGGCTGTCCGTGTGCTTTAGTTATGCCCACGGCTGTGCAGAAGCTTTTTACTTTGACTGTGTTCCATTCATTTACTTTTGGTGTTGCTGTGATTGCCAAGGGGGTCTTCTTCCTAAAATCTTTTCACAGTCTAATGTTGCTAAGAGTTTTTCTCACACTTTCTTCTGGAATTTTTATTGTTTTGTGTTTTAAATTTAAATCTTTTATCAGCAAGAGTCAATTTTTATAAGTGGTAAGAGGTGCAAGTCCAGTTTCAGTCTTCCACATGTGGCTAATCAGTTGTGACAGTAAATCCCCCATTTATTAAATAGGGATTCTTTCCCCCGGTGTATGCTTTTGTTTGGTTTGTTAAACGTTTGTACCCACATATTAATCTGAAAAAGAAAAAGAATAACAATGATACTGCAAAAATAAAAATAAAAAAATTAGAAGCATGGAAGGACATACAGGATAGGTTTTTAAATTTGGAAGACGGATTTTAAAGAGTATATACAGTGTGATCATATTTTAATAGTAAACCTAAAATGATACATATTCAAGAGGACTGAAAGAATACACATTAAAATCAGTGAAAATCAGTGACAGTGAATTCTCTGTGAAGGGATTAACCACTGATGTTTATTTTCTTCTCTCACCTATATTTTCAAATTATCTATGATAAACTTACATTATGCTCTAAAGAGATAAAGTGCATATAGAACTACATTATTTCAAGATTTGAAAATTTTACTACTGAATCAATTTCTTATCACTGGTTATTTAGATTTAAACAAAACAAAGCTATTTTGAACCTTGTGCCACTAGAAATTTCTAGTCTGTTCTTTGTTAATGCGATCAGTTGACATCCTGGTTCTTCTCTTCATTATTTTTAAGCAGATTATAACCCTGCTCACTGGCCTACTCTACCCCCAATTCTTGCCATTGTCCAAGTGGTTTCAATATAACAACGTACACAAAATAAAATATTCTCATTCATTTGATCTCCTTGTTCTCACTCTCTCATCTACACACTCTGTGATTAAGCCCTGGTTTTTGTTTTTAACTAAATAAACCATTCTCTTTTGCTTTATATTACTTGCTCACATTCCCCCTCCCCTGCCACGCAACTATTTTTTGACCTTTTGGAATCTTGAGTGGAACACTACTCAATGTTTGTCCTGTTTCTAAATATTTATTTTTTGTTTCAAAAGTGTATTAATTAATTTTTTATCAATATTCTAAATTCTCTTGCTCATATGTTTGCAACATACATGATTAGAAAAATCTCAATCCAGAAATAACCAAAAATATTTCCCTTACTTCTGCTTTGCAGAAAATAATATAACTGGGAAACTGCTACTATAACCATAAATTCTGTCACCAAATTTTATAGGCCCTTCAAAATTATTTCCATCAGAGAAAGCACATTCAATACTCACTTTGTCTATCCTCCTTCTCAGCAGGCCTACTTCTAAGAATAAAAAAATGAAAACATGTCTATTCATTAAAGCCTGTACCACAAATCTCCCCAGTATTTCTTCCTTGAAAAATATGGGGTTATTATCCACAAATTGTGTATCATAACCCAATCTCTCAGCTCTGTTTTGGTTCCCCAAATCTGCCCACTCTGTAGTCTCAATTTCCCCTGCTGTGCCTATATCATCATCAAGGGTATTCCTCTAATCATGTCACTCTTCATGTTAAACATCTATTAGTTTCTCCGGAAACCACTCCAAAACTTAGTAGTTTAAAATAACTTCTGGAATGACAGCAGGAGGAGCTCTACTGACCCACTTCCCAATAAAACTGGTGAAAATTTAACAGGCCATACAATCAAATGAAGCTTCTGGAAATGGTCTTAAAAACAACAGCAAATAAAGAAGCATCTTTTAAAGAAAATCTACAAAAACTCTATAAGAGAAATGAGAGTCCATTGTACTTGAGCTTAGACAAGTACAAATAAGATAAGACTTCCTCTACCTCCAGCTCCCAGACTTTCTGGGAGGATCAAAATCCAGCATTTGTCACCCTGCTCCCAGATCACCACTGTGAGTTTAAGAGAGTGTGTTCACAGCTGGAGTCTCTAGTCCCTATTCAGAGAAGGTAAGTTCCACTACCGAGGCTTAGTGTACGAAGATGACTTGGGCTCTGACAGCTCCTTCTCCTGTTCATAGGTTTTTGTTTCATAAGGATGTGGTTCTGTAAGTATATGAGAGACAAGCAAAAAGGACAACAGATTGCTGCCTCCCCTCTCCCAGGTGCTAGGCTCCCAAAACTGGAGTGTCACTCAGGGAAAAGCTTACTTTTGTCCCCAGTCATAGGTTCAGAGTTCAGCTCAGAAATTTTGCCTGCCCATAAAACCAACAAGTCCTAATCAGTTCCCAAATGAATTGACTTCATTTACAGCAAACCAAGAAGAGTTTGTAACCTAAAGCTACTCTCAAAACATTGGGCATTGTGTGAAAGGCAATTTGAAGCAGATTCAGGAATAAGACAGCCAAGGGGAATCCTCCTGGGGCCAAAACAAATATGACACACTAACCTCCAAAACTATTCTCTCAGGGAAACCAGGGTTTTATTGGATTAATTGGTAGAAGAATTTATGCCTCGGGGTATTGTTGAAAACAGCCATCAGTGGGCAACTTTGGAGTTTAATAGTTGAAAGTGGTCAGGAAAAGAACAGAAGATCATCACTGACATCAGGGCGACTGTGAGAATGCCTAAAGCCATACCTCCCAGCATGGTGACATCAGAGATTTAACACAGGTGGGACAGACTTCATGAAAACAATGCAATCAGCCGTGAAAAACCAGCCAGATAGCAAGCCCCGGAACAGGAGGACCAGTACGCAGAGTTGTCACAATATAATATTTAAAAGGTTTAGTTTCAAATGAAAAATTATGAATTCTGCAAAGAAACAGGAAAATATGGCTTATACACTGGGGGAAAAAAGCAGAGAGCAAAAAACTTTTTGGAAGAGTGTATAGATGTCACATTTAACAATAAAAACTAAAAGAAAGCATAACTAAAGAAGTACAGTGTGATGACAATGTCACATCAAATAGAAAATGCAAACAGATAAATTATAAAAAGAACTAAATGAAAATACTTAAGTTGAAAAGTATAAAAAATAAAATTTTAAAATTCACTTGAGGAGCTTTTTTGCTAATTTTTTTATCTGTCTTAAATCTATTATAGCAATTAACGAATGTATAGATAAATAGATAGAGATTATGCAAACTGAAGAACAAAAAGATAAGAATGAAGAAAATTGAACCAAACCTCAGAGAAATATGGGAAATTATTGAGCACACAAACATATATGTAATAAAAGTGCAGAAAGGAAAGGAGACAGAAAAAAAATCAAGGATATAATGAATGAAACATCTCAAATTTATTGAAAAACAATAATCTAGATATCCGGGAAGCTCAATGAACTCCATGTAGATTAAAAACAGAGACCCACACACAGACATATCATATAAAACAATAACAAAACTCTGTAATGAGAAGTAAACTGTGAAAGTAGCAAAATAAAAATGACTTGCAAGGGAACCCCAAGAAGATTAGCACAGCTGACTTCTTGGCAGAAATAAGTGAGACCAATAGCATTGGGGTGATATATTCAAAGTGATCAAAGAAATAATGTCATCCCAGAATCCTCTATTTAACAAAGCTATTATTCAAAAAATGAAGGTGACACATTGCTAGGAGCCCTGCCTTACAAGAAATAGTTAAGGAAGTTGTTCAGGCGGAAAGCAAGTGACAGCAGATGGACATTCGAGTCAAACTGAAAAATAAAGAAGAATGGTAAAAGTAACTATGTAATTATAAAAAAAGCATATTTATTTTTTCTTCTCCTAACTGATTTAAAAAGTAATGGTATAAAAAGATACAAATAAAAAACAATGTTGGGCTTATTGACCATAGAAATGTTTCATGTATGTTATGTTTGCAAATAATAGCACAAATAAGGTGGGAGGAAGCAAAACTATACTAAGGAACTATGTCTAAGGAAGTTCCTACAAATGGCAATAATTAAGATGGTAGTAATAATTTTTTAAAATGTATTGTTGGGTTTGTGTCAATGGATGCAATATAAATAACAAGAATATTACAAAAGAGGAAAAAGAGAAGAGTGCTATATAGGAGGAAAAATTCCACGTGTCAATAGAATTAAGCAAAATCTAAAGCTAATAAGTTGAAATGTATGTAGTAAACACTAGAGGAACTACTAAATAATACAAAAAAATATAAATGCCACTTTAGAAACTATTTACTTAATGCAAAAGAAAACTGTAAGAGGAATAAATGGACAAAAAAGTTATGTGCCATTTAGAAAACAAATAGTAAATTGACATAAATTCAATCATATCTATAATATCAAATGCAATCAAAAGGCAGAGATTTTCAAAGTGGATGAAAATAACATAATCAAACTACATTTGTCTAAAGGAGACACACCTCAGAATGAGAAGGACAAATAAAGAGATGGAAAATATATATTATACTAATACAAACAGCAACCATTTATAAATGATTGAAATATTGAATTTTACCACAATTTTAAAAAGTACTATCAAATTGAATCCAACAACATATTAAAATAATTATAGGCCATAACTAAGTGGGATTTAGCCCAGGAATGCAAGGTTGGCCAAAATCTAGAAATAGATTAATATAATGTATCATATCAACAAAATAATAACAAAAATCACCCTATCCTCTCAAAAGATGGACAAAACACATTTGACAAAATCCAGTACCTTCTTGTGAAAATAAAAACACTAAGGAAATGAAATAGGAAATTTCTAATGTGATAAAGAATAATCGTGAAAAACCCATAGTTGTCATCATACTTACTGATGAAAAAATAGATCTTTCCACCTAAAATTAGGAACATGACAAGGATTTTTGTTTTCACAACTTCTGTTTTACATTGTACTGAAATTTCTAGACAGGGTATTTGGGCAAGAAAAGAAATAAAAGACATCTAAATGGGGGGAAAAAGTGTAACTAATCTTATTCAAAGATTACAGGATTTTATATACAGAAAATCCTCAGAAATTGTCTACACAACTTTTATAATCTCAGCAAGATTTCAAGATGAATGATGATAATGCAAAAATTGATGAAATTTTTATACACTTGCAACCATCAATCAGAAAATAAAAATTTTACAATTTCTATTCACAAAAGCATCAAAAATAATAAAAATTTAAGAATAAAATTTTCTAAAAAGTTCAAAGTTTTTACTCTCAAAACTACAAAACATTTGTAGAGAGAAATTTTAAAAGTCTAGGTACATTTTTAAAAGAAACTCATATTCATAGGTTAGAAGATTTAATATTATTGGTGACAATAATCCCCAAATTTATCTATAGATTGACATCTGTGTCAGAATCTCAGCCCACTTCTTTGTAGAAATTGCCAAGCCAATTCTTAACAACAGCCATTCTTAGCAAGGGACACAGAATAACCAAAACAATGCTAGGAGTAAAACACCAGGAGGAAGACTCGAAACTTTCTCAAAGAAATGGTAGCATGACAATGTGGCACGGCCACAATGGTAGACATGTTGTAGGTCAATGGAATGGAACTAGAAGTCCAAGAAAAAAACCATGCATTCATGCCCAACTGACTTTTGACAAGGTTATCATAAAAATTCCCTGAGGAAAGAATAGTCTTTAAAAATTAGTCCTGGAACAGCTGGATAGACACAGGAAAAAGAATGAAGTTGGACCCCTTGTGGAAACCACATACAAAAATTAACAAATACTAAATGTATTGAATCAAAATGAATGAAATACCTAAATGTAAGAAGTAATAAAATTATTAGAAGAAAACAAAGGAGTAAACTTACACGACCTTGGATTTCATAAAGGATTTTAGACATGGTGCTAAAATTATAAGCAGCAAAGTAAAAAAAAAAAAAATAGATGAATTACATTTTCAAAATTAAAAACTTGTGCTTCAATGGGCATTATCAAAATAATGAAAAAAGGAGATAAAATATTTGTGAATTATATAAATGATAGAAATTTGTACATAAAATATATAAACAACTCTTAAAACGCAATGAGAAAAATAAAAATAATCCCATTTTTTAATAGGCAAAGGATTTGAATAGACATTTCTCCAAAAAGGTATATAAGTGGTTAACAAAATTTGAAAAGATGTTCAACATCGTTAGCCATCAGGCAAGTTTAAATGAAAATGGTAATGAGATACCATCTCACATGTACCACGATGGTTACAATAAAAAGACAGATAATAAATATTGGTGACAGTGTGAAGAAATAACAACACTCACTGTTGGTAGAAATGCAAGATTCTACCTCTGCTTTGGAAAATAGTCCGATAGTTTCTCAAATAATTAAACACACTGTTACCCTATGACACTATGTTCTTGAATTATGTGTATAAAAGAAATAAAAAATTATGCCCTGACAAAAACTTTTACATGCATGTTTATAGTAGCATTATCACAACAGGCACAAAGTGGTAAGAATGCAACAAAAAACTCAAATATCCATCATTAGACTAAGAAATAAATAAAAGGTTATATACATATGCAGTAACTGCTTCTCAGCTATAAGAAGGAATGAAGAACTGAGCTGATACACGTGGGAATTTCAATACTATGTAAACCCTGAAAACATTAAGAAAATGAAGCCAAGCACAAAAGTCCAGGGATTACATGATTCTATTATATGAAAATTTGGAACAGGGAAATCTATAGAGATTGACAGTAGATTAGTGGTTGCTTAAGATCAGGAAGAGATGGGGATATGGCTATGATAGCTAAAGGGTATGGAATTTCTTTTTAGGTGATTAAAATGTTCTAAAAATTGACTATAAGTATAGTCACACTGATCTATGAATATAAGAAAAACCATTGATTTGCACACTTTAAAGGGGTGAATTGTATGGGATGTGAATTACATCTATATAAGACTGTTTAAAGTAAGTGAGTAATTGCTCTCAGTTCCAAAGTTAGAACAGAATATAGTGTAGACAGTTAGACTTTGTTCAGGGTGGCTTAAGTTATGTTCATTCTAAACTTTGTCTTCAGTTGGAAGCTCGACAGTTAAAAAGAAAAGAAACAAAGCCAAGAGGACCTGATGAGTGTTTGCAGTGCCTCATCTGGGGCGACTCCAGCTAGGCACAGATCAGGTCTTTCTCCCTGAGTACCCTCCTGAGCCCGGCCAAAGTTTCTGTTCATGAGACTGATCCTAAGAAAGTGAGGCAGAAGCTACAGGTCTCTGCAGGATCCTGTTACAAATTCCATAGTGTCATTTCCACCACATTCTGTTGATCAAAGAAAGTCACAAGGCAGGCCAGATTTAAGGTGAAAGGAACTAGACACCTTCATGAAAGACAAGAGAGGGAGCCCTAAGAAGGACTGGAAACTTGTTATGAAGGGGACATGACAGTTCTGTATCTTTATAGGGTGCAGGTGATGCTTTGATACAGGCATGAAAAATGTTTTCAATCCCTCTTCCTAGCTAGTTCCTCACACCCTACTTATACATCAATTCACTCTAACAGGGTGGACTAGGTATAAGAGTTGCCAAATATTAAACTTACCTTCTTAAATTCCCTTTTTAAATAGTTTCTCCTTCTCTGGTTCAGTAATGAAGCCTACCTATAATCACAGCTGGAAAAAAAAGGGGGGGTTGATTTTTGAATCACGACAAGACAGCAAGTTTGAAGAACAGTCTTTATGAAAATGGGAAATAAGCCAAATTTGCATTTTTATAGTCAACGTCTGGAGTACCCAGTTCCTAAAGTTCACTTGCAGGTATTAATATATAGGTACTCCACGGGTTTTAAAAAAGATAGTTTCTGTAGGTTTGTTCTTAAGTAGAATTTGCATGTAAGGTGGAACAGGTACATTTACCTGTTATCCATAATAGTCTCCATCTGTAAGAGCAAGGTGAACATCACGCAGATGTTTTTCACTGAGACTTAGGTATTTAATGTTCATGTTACTATGAGGTAGATACTAGTAGGTACTTCTATACTTTTTCCATATAATATCAACTAGAAAGGCTTAGTGAGATAAAGTATTATCCATCACATACACATATATCTAACACATAAAAGTATTAATAACAAAATATATTAATAATTATAGCTGTCATCAATATATCTTCCTTTCTTAAATAATCTTATTTTCCATATTCTACCTCTAACTATTAGAGCTTAGGTTTTTGACCTTTTTTTATCTTATGACACACATGAAGTTAAACTTCTACAGCACACTTAAATTATGTTGATCAAAATATGTGTAAAAAAATGTACTAACTGTGCTTTGCGCTTCTTTTGAAAATAACTTAGTCATCTTTAAAAATTTGCACAGCACACCTAAGATCCTCTCATGGCTCCTCTAAGATCCTCTGCATGGCACACAGGTTCAAAATCACTGCTCCAGAGCGTGAACACCATCAGAGCAGAAATTTGTATATTCAGGGCCAAGTGCTCTGTAATTAAGTATTGAATAAGTAAGTGAATAAATAAATTAATACTGGTGACCTTTGGCAACATTGGATACTAGAATTTTTTTTTTATTAAATCATAGCTGTATATATTAGTGCAATCAAGGGGTACAATGTGCTGATTTCACATACAATCTGAAACATTTTCATCAAACTGTCTAACATAACCTTCATGGCATTTTCTTAGTTATTGTATGAATACATTTATATTCTGCATTTAGTAAGTTTCGCCTGTACCCTTCTAAGATACAACATAGGTGTGGCCCCACCAATTACCCTCCCTCCACCCTAACCTCCCCTCTTCCCTTCCCTCCCCTCCCCTCCCTTGTCCCTTGTTTATGTGCTGAATTACATTTATAGATTTACGTACATTGAACCAGCCTTGAGACCCTGGGATAAAGCCCACTTGGTCATGGTGTATAATTTGATGTGTTGTTAGAGTCTGTTAGTATCTTGTTAAATATTTTTGCATCAATATTCATTAGTGATATTGGTCTATAGTTTTCTTTTCTTGTTGGGTCTCTCCCTGGTTTAGGGATCAAGGTGATATTTGCTTCGTAGAATGTGTT